>UNPT01000628.1:0-20544 GCA_900536445.1 Hymenoscyphus occultus
AACAGACACTCCCACGGAATATATAAACACAAGCAATCACACTCCCTGATGAGCCTTCAAGGCGAAAGAAGTTACCGGTCTACACCATAGCTTCTAGGATTCTTGCTTCTCATCAGTTTTTTCAAAAATACCTCTTCACGTGTTCTTACCCATTATTAATAAGCCTTCAAGGCGAAAGAAGTTACCGGTTTACACCATAGCTTCTAGGATTCTTGCTTCTCATCAGTTTTTCAAAATACCTCTTCACGTGTTCTTACCCATTATCAATAACCCTAACCCTAACCCTAACATACTTGTCTTGTAATCTGAAATCACCACTTTTAGGAGTTTCCGTAGGTGGAACGTCCCACAGCTCAATACACCCAAGTTTATAGCACCATTCTTTTTCTTTTCTTCATTATTTTTCACCTATGTGTGAACTTGTGTAGTGTAACATTCGTCAAGAATAGTATGGCTGAAAAACAACATTAGACTATTTGGAAAGTACATAAAGGCCAATTACCATAACCTCCACTAATATCAGCAATACCAATGCGCTCAAATGATTCGGGTGATGATTTGCTAGCGATTAATACAATAGCTCTAGCATCATGCCTACTACCAATGTCCTGGAGCACCAGCAGAAGATGCACAGTCGTAAAGGCAAATCCGTCACTGTCCATTTGATCCAATTGTAAGGCAACGTCTAAGGAGAGCAAGTTACATTCCATATCTTTATCCAATATATCAAGACACCAACTTTCATGCCTGCGAATTTGATCTCCTATTGAGCATCGATTCTCACATAGGTTTACCTCTGTAGACTTCCCCCGGATTTCTAGGTAGCCAGATGTAACCTCCCCATAAGGGTTTGCTCCAGAAACAGTACATTTAGCTCTTGCTATCTGTAAACCTTCAGCGGCTGGGGACGTTGAGTGAAATGGGAGGATCCTCAAAGGTATCTCTGGATTCTGTTTGTGATCTACTGATGCCCACGACCAAGTCGGTGCTCTGTATGGTACAGATCGGTATGCGGAGTGTTCGCCTGGTTTAGTTTGAAATCCAAATCCCTTGCGCCACACCCGCCACGCCAATTGTGCAGCAAAATAGTTCAGATTCTCTGTCTTCCATATACCGGCAAGATAGTCGTCCTTAAAATAGTCCTTGAAAGCAGAAGCCATACCGGAGAAGGCTGGCAACTTATCGCTTGGATTAGACAGGTGAAGTTGGGAATATCGCCAAACTAGAAGGGACCACTGTTTTTCAATTTCGTCCATTGACAGGGCTGTTATCCTTCTTGTGGGACGTAGATTTGGAGAAGCCATCCCGCATTCGCAAGTTATACACTGTTCACATTCGAGGAAGAGTTCGGCGAAATGCAGGAATAGCGTCCGTGGGGAAAATACGCGTTCTTGCAGTACCCACGCGCGACCCATCTATACTTCTTAATTTCCCACGGTCTCGAAGATTGAACTGAAAGACTTACCAGGGGCGAGGTAGCTCCGAAGGGTTCTCCTTCCTTTATATGAGCAGCATTATTCAATCCTTTTTCTGTCATTGTTCTGTGGGCTGTTCCAGAGAAATCACGGTGGGCGACTATCGAAGGCCCATTGGGATTGTCGATATAGTGATACTCTAAAGGCTGTACAGCTCCAGTAAATCCCGCAACGTTACGAGTACCAAGCATTCCTTGAAAGCTGTTGTTGGCTCGAGTTGCCGCAATAGTTAAAAATGAGTTTGAATAGACATTCGCCATGAGTGAAGCCTCCACCTCCCAATCGTAGATGTCGTCTTGAACAATGCACAAGGCATCAATCCAGAGATACAAGACTCCAAGACCTTTGGCTACATCGACAGCTTGTTGAAACAACAGTGGTAGCCCACTGACCAGAAACCCATCATTCATTCTCTTTTGTATATTAGTTCGTGTTGTTTTGCACGTGATTTCCACACCACCCCAGCAATGGCTCAATGCAATATATTTCGCTGTTGAGCCGTGCGTCTCCCATAAGCGAATGGTGTCAAATTCCCCGTCATTTGATCTTGAAAGATCGAGTACTCGACTAGGTAGCACCGGAACTTGGTCAGATTCCCAGCCACTTCTACACAACTGATGTGAGGACTTGCACTTCTCGATCTTTTCAAGAGCCCAATCAACCACGTGGCTTAAAGTAAAGTCCGGACTGAGTTCACTGATTTTGGGAAAATGGTCAAAAGACCCTAGAATGAATCAAAATTTGAACTTTACGAGCTTGATGGATGACTTACCTTCACCTGCAAAACAACGTAATCTCTCGTAGCACTTTTTACCTTCTGACCAGAAAGATACACCAACTATGAGCGGCTCAGCGGTGCTAGTGTGTCTTATGATTTCAATCTCGTCGTCTTCCATGACAAGATGAGCGATGCGGGTTTTAGTTGGACCAAAAAAGTGATCAATAGCTCTAGGGAGAACGGTGCAAAGCCAACAGTTCTTAGATGCCGACTCGAGAATTCTCCCATATGTTGCCGTGGTTACCCACTTCTTAGGTAATCGTAAATTTCCGCAAACACAACAGCTTTTGTGGATACCGTGGTCATAAGAAGAGGTAAATCTTGATTCACCTATAAACGGCGAGGAAGCCTGTAGACATGTTACTAGATCTTCAATGTGCGTGAAATTAATACTATGATGAAAAGCCGATTTTCGTACCGAATTGTGTAATGCGGAAGCCTGAGGAGGAGACATAGAGTCTTGCTATATAACTCAGATGAATATGTAATACTACAAGTTAGCTGGGGCATAGGGCCGTTCCCTGTGTTGGTATTTTCGGGTGCGGATGACCAAATATGAATGCCTTTACTTATAACAAGATTGGAGGGAATTAGAGACGAAAATTGATGAAGAGAAGCGTCCTTGGAAGTCTCTGGCACTTAAAGTTGATATTATCCAATAAAGCATGTGACACATCTGCTGGGCGGCTATTTTATGGAACCCCTATCTCCAACGACGAATTATCTGCCATATAGCGAAAGATCTCCACTCAGATATCATGCATAGTAAATCTGCTCCCCAAGTAATAAGTGGGATCCATCATTTCTACAGTGCTGCTCGGCTACATCTCAAGTGGTTCATTGGTTGCATATGTAAGATCTGCATGAAGCCGAAACCAATATATGCGGGCATTTATCCGTAATTGTTTAGAAATTATAGCGTATTGTAAGCTGTATATGTCGCACAGAATGGTAGGTGAAAATGCTCCTAAAGAGCCTGGAAATAGACAAGAAAACTCTACTACCTACTAGTCTATAAGTGTAAAACTGGTTGGTCACGTGTGGTTCACAGCACGTGACCATATGCCCTATTTTCCAGTTTGTAACATAGTATCATTATTATAGAACATCCCGCTCTTATTCTTGAAGGAGAACAAATCGTTTTATACAATTTAAGGACGACCTTGGCTACGCTACTACTAAAAGTAGTTACTCCTTTTAAACCCTTCTAGAATGAACGGATTTCGTATCTTTTTTAGATCTTTTCTTACCGCGGAAAAGTAGTACTAAAGGGGGAGGGTAAACTAAGTCAAATTTAAAGGTCTAACTACATTTAGTAGTAAGGGGTAGGGAGGACCTAGCTTAGTATAGTTATTAATAGGTAATAGTTAGTACGTCTTTCTACTACGCTTAGTCGCTTATAGTGTGAACGTGTGGAGTGAACCACTGCTTGCTGTAATGAATACTGAGTCAAACCGAACACTGCTATAAAGAGCGAACAACTAAGTGAGGAAAGAAGAGAGTTCCAGAGGAACGGAAGCTTAAATACAAGATGCCAGCAGCACGCACGTGCCGTGCCACACGTGATCTGCCCCCAGTTCCTCCAACTCCGTAACATATAGTTAGCGGAAGCAAGTATAACGCGAAAGTAAGTATAACGCAAAAGTAAGTATAACGCTAGATATACCTATATTACCCTTAACTATAATATAGCGCTATATCTACCCGTCGGAAAGACGTATAAATTATATAGGCTTATAAGTATAATTAAGTATTATCTTATATTAAAAGAGTATGTTTTTTTAATTTAAATTACGTATAATACGAACCAGCTTACGTATTCCTATACCTTAACCGATTTTGGTAGGGTATATACGTGACGTAACTTTTCATATACGTAAGGCACTCCCGAGTATAGTACGATTACTCCTTATATACTTTCCTTTATTATCTATTATATTATAGTACGCTATAGTCGTATATAGCTTATACTTTATTATACTTTAGAGCCAATTAAGCGCTTCTTTTTAAGCCTATATACAACCTTGTATCTTAAAAAATGACTATAATATAATAGTATTAACCCCTTACGTTACACTTACTTCCGCGTTACACTTGCTTCCGCTGACTATAAGCGACTGAGCGCAGTAGGAAGACGCACTGACTATTAGCTGACAAAGCACTCACTTCGCGTCTTAAAAATTCAGCATGAGAGTCTCTAATCTAAATTATAACAACACTATCAAAGAAGACTTAGGTAGTGTAGAAAACAAAGAAGTTGACCTGAAGTCTACTAATATTTTTTGCATGTTTCTAAAATTTGCAGAGTAAGGAATCTGTGAATTCAAACCGAGTCTCATTGGTACAAATTCGGAAGTTTTTTCCGTCCCCGTAGAGGGCTTCCATCGAGAGATACGATAACATTAACCTGCCCTCTTCTCTACCCTTTGTATTTATGAATCGGACGACGCAAGCCATTGACTTGTTAGGCGAGCTCGAGACGTATCACATGCGCTCAGGTAGTCTCTTCTTGCAGGGCGATTGAACTCATATCCTTATATATCTGGGCCTGGACTATCAGAGATAATCCCTAGGTCTGGAAAGTGGGCGGCTTGTTTTGTAGCTTTTCTAAAAACTTGGGCAAATCGAGAGGGAGGATGGGGACAGTAGAGATTTGATCATTTGAGCCTCTTTTACTAATGAGCTTTAAGATCTTAGGTATGGTGTTGCTTCAAGATTTCGTTTGTACTGGGTACCTGGTTGTGTTTCTGGGTTAGTTGGTCTGGATGGTTGGTTTTCTTGAGGGGCACACTACAACCCCCATGGCAACTTCTACCTCTGGTGTTTCGCTTCTCAACACATAATCATGACAATGGAAGCCTTAACTTTCCTCCTATAATTGCGAAACATTTTGTTTATGACTGCTATCTATCTCTCTATTCTGGCATTCTACCGTATCTATTTCCATCCCCTGGCGAAATTCCCTGGTCCAAAGATAGCAGCCATCACACGATATTACGAAGGCTATTTTGATCTAATCCAAAATGGCCAGTACACGTTCAAGATTAAAGAAATGCACAAGAAATATGGTTTGTGTCTCGCTGCTTGCAATACTTCCCTTTTGCTTCTGTTTCTCTCCGGAGCCTAGCTAACAATTAATTCTTCAAAGGCCCAATCATCCGTATCAGTCCACATGAACTCCATATCATGGACTCGTCATACCACCAAACACTCTATCGCCAGGAAGGGCATTGGAATAAATATCCGTGGAATTACGACGCTTTCACATCCAAAGGCTCCACCATCTGTACTACAGACCACGACACTCATAAAGCCCGCCGGGCGCCGATGGCCTCCTTCTTTTCGAAAGCTAAAGTCTCTGCTCAAGAGGGTATGATAAAAAGAAATGCCGACAAGCTTTGCGAACGACTCTCTGGGCTTTCAAACACGACTTTCAACCTTGGCGCTGCCATCAGCGCCTATACTCAAGACGTCGCATCGGAATTTATTCTTGGCAAGAATTATCACAGTCTCAATCGTGAGGACTTCAATGTTGGCATGACGGGTGTATTTCAAAAGTCTGCCGGCCGTGTCTGGTGTACCACGAAGTACCTAAGGTGGTTTGGACCCATGATGCAGGCTATACCATCGGACTGGGTTATGAAAATGGCAGACGAGAAGACGCAATCATTCTTTCGATATCTCAAGGTATAACACCCATGATTGATGGTGATAATTTCCGCATCTTATCTTCCTCTAATCGTGGTACAGATCATGGAGAAGGACTCAGAGATTCTCGTGGCTGCTGCATCCTCGCAGTCCGAGCTTAACGAGATGGGCATACGAACTATCGTGAATGGCATACTGGAATCGGATCTTCCACCCTCAGAAAAGACTTATAAACGCATTTGTGACGAAGTCACAACCGTGAGTGGTGCAGGCTTCGAGACGAGCGCCAATGTTCTTCGCTTAATATGCTTCCACGTTTTCTCTCATCCCAAGATCCTCAAGCAGCTGCGGAACGAGCTCGTATCAGCAAAGACAAGCCATGATACGATCAAACTTGTGGAGTTAGAGCATCTTCCTTATCTCACATCAGTATTGATGGAAGGTCTCCGTTTAAGTCCTGGTATCGCTACTCGGTTACAGCGCATTTCTCCTGACCGGGACCTCATCTATGGCGAGTGGAGTATACCTTCTGGTACACCAGTTGGTATGACCAATATGTGGATGCACCTTGATGAGAAATTGTATCCGGATCCAATGCGATTTGAGCCTGATCGATGGATGGATCTTGAAGCCCGAAAATACTAGAAAGGACATTCGCACCGTTCTCAAAAGGGACAAGGATTTGTATCGGCATGAAGTAAGTTCGACTGCTTTTTACGGAAAGATTATTACTCTACTAACATTGTGCCGTCTAGTCTTGCGTGGGCCGAAATGTATATTATGCTAGCGGCTCTCGTCCAACGGTTTGACTTCCATTTCAATGGGGTAACATCGAAAGATTTTGAATGTCAAAGTAACCAATTCATCATTGGCACCAGCGATAACGGCAACTTGCATGCATTTGTTACAGACCTAGGATGAAACTGTTGTTAAATGGGATTTAGATTTTGGGATAGGGACCTTTTAGTCAGCTTGTTATCAATACGTATCTTTCAAAGTATGAATGGAGATCTCTTTATAGAGTTTAGTATATTGATCCTAAGAGAGAAAGTTATTGAAGAAAATTTTACTTAAGTAATCAAGTTTAACTGTTTATGTCATATCTTCACGGAAGTCTTTTAATAAGTATTTAAGCTACAATTAAGGTAGTGAGTGGAGGCGTGCCTATTCAGCCAGTCTCGCTTAGACCCCCATTTCTTTTTAGGCAGAGGGTGTTTCTTAGCGGCAGGTCTATTAGGGTTCATCCGTTCATTCTGTAAAGATTGTGATGTAAACAATGAAATCTTCACTTAATTCTGGAGAACTAGAACAATGGAGGCGTTAGTTATAGTATCAAGTGAATTCTGGTGAGCGCCGCCATATCCAAGTGTCAATCTAATAGATAAATCAGCTAGCGGCACAACATCTAGAATAAAGTATCAGGATAGTTACAGTTGTGTGGATTGTAAACGATCTCTTTCAAATTTCGTAAAACCACTGAGATGCAGAGATATTTAATAGGTACGTGTATTTCATTCAGTTGAAGTTTTACTGGTTTGGTAGCCGTGATAGCCAACCATGTTTCAAATGATAAGCTTTTATTCACGTTTTTGGGTTCATGAATTATCAGGCATTCATACAACACAGGCATGTGATATTGCTATGTTTGTTGTTCCACCTTCTAAATCTTATCCCTTGAGTTATAAATTTTCTCAAGGTGGTAGAAAGAATTCTCAAAATCCAGTAAACACTGGCATCATAGCTTTGAAGAACTCAAGTTGACACAGGATGCGTCAATTTGCTTGTTCATATTTTCTACCCCCACTGCTCAGCGAACTCTCCGTATGATTTAGTATATCCCTCAACGAATTTGATCAAGTCATCGTAGACTTCGATGTCAGAAAACTCATATGTCATAATGTACAACCATCTCAGTGATTTGGCTTCTTCGTAGTATCGTTCCTTCGGATTCGTACATTTGCCATAGACAACATGCGACGTGCCCTCATGTCCAGAACCACCCCATTGAAATCCAGCAAGAAACTCCCATCCATCTTCTGCCAAAAGGCCAGTTGAATTTGGAAGAGAATCCGGCGATTTGACCTCGGAGCAAAAGGGTTCAAGGGCCGTCACTACGGTAGTTTCTTGTTGCATGGGAAAACCGGGACCCACGAGCCCACCGGTGAGAGAGGCAAAAACCTTGATCTCGTCGGGGACGGAGATATGACGGTGGCTCTCAATGATTTTCTGATTCAACTCTGCTTCAAGCTTCAAAAATGTCTTGGACTGAGATTCGGGGTCTCTGAGTGGTACCGTGCCATCAGGAATAAGCTGATAAAGATCGGACACTTTGCGGATGTCTTTCTGAAGGATAACCCGCCTGTCTCCTCCCCATAATTCCTCCAGAATTGAGGCTATATTTGATTTTCGTTCACTCTCTTTGTCTATTTGCTGCTTTGCTATTTCTCGATCGAGAATCGTTTCGTTGTATTCCAGGATTTTTGCCCGATACTGGGCAAGACAATTCGAGAGTTTCTCTGTTAAATTGTCTATTTGCTGTTTAGCAGTCGCTCTCAAGCTTGGTGGTGGCCATCATACTGTTATCCATCGTTCTTCAGACAACTTCACGTAGATCTTTGATGGATAGTAACAAATCGTGTTCCTGGGTATCTTTCTTGATAATATTTACAGAAGATTTGGGGCGCGGTTTTGGCGAGGTCGATTGTCCCATCTCCAGGTGTCCCCACAATTCTAGGCAGCATGTTGGTATTAGTGTTGGTGTTGCGCTGACGCTGGCGCATGCATGACGGCTCGCTGATTTCAGGAAGATAGTTACAGAAAAAACTCGCTACAAGGATATGGTCGGGCCCGGATATGCTAAGGATATAAACGTGGATATCCTTATAGCGAGTTCCTTGGCATAGGCGATAGCAAGGTCACATATTCAAGTATTAGGAATATATAAGCTGGTCACTTATATAGGAGTAGTACTATACATATAATAGTATATCCTTGTCTCGAAGACCTCCTTTTTAACTAAAAACACCAAGATTTTATTAAGAACTTACTTAGGATTACTTATATCCGATAAATCCCTCGGAATTAGGAGGTTCTAAGGATAAAAACGAGGATAGTTTTAGTGTTATAAAAATTTCGGGACCCGAAAAACCTAAGGATATCCTTAAAGAGGGTGTATCCTTAAACATACTAAAATCCTACCTATAAAAATTCGAGACCAAAATCCTAAGGATATAAACGAGGATATCCTTATAGCGGGGATCCTTGTAGCGAGTTTTTCCTGTAGTGGGCATTTATTATGGTCATGTGGATTCTGTGAGCCTTTTATGCTTTTTCAGAATGTTTGGAGTTGGGGGAGAAATTTGGAATCTGCAAGTCCCAACTTGCAGATACCCATCTTGTTCCTCGTACTTCTTACATCAAACGCTCTTGCGTTTTGAGTTAATCCTACTTTTCCTCACATAGCTCCAAGTTTATATAATTGTGTATAGAAAGGTCGCTAAGAACACTCTGTGTAGAGCTTGATCTTCAAGACAAAACCAATTTAGTTCCTCGTTTCATAACCGAGAAATTAGGAAATAGTACCGATGTTTTAATGGCGATGCTCGAGCTATGGATTTCCATTTTTCCGTTTTTCTCTTTATAATGAAATACATTAAGGAGCTAACATGTTAATAGCTACCCATTCACGAAAAGGTTTGCGTCCCTTTAAGACACCCCACCTGAAGTAACGACAGCACACCGGAGTATACTAACCTCGATCAAATCTACAATGAATGCGATGTATATCGCTTTTTCATTAACGTATATTCTCCTTCAGCTATATAACAAAAGATCACGAGGGCATTTGAGACTGGGGCTTTTGCGGCCAGCAGACGGACTTAGGCGACTAAGCGAGAAAGAAAACGCCATTCAACTCCAAAGACTGAAACTTCATTTCTACGTTTCGTTCGTTGGGATAAGCAAATTTGCAGAAATGAGTGGGGCTATTTCAATAGGGGGATCATCCAAATTTGTATCTGCGCTATTGCATGGCAGTTTCTTCTTATTAACTAGTCATCTATTTCTTTAATAAATCGGTAACAATCATGCTCTGAAGGATATCGTTTGCGTAAATTAGTGTCATGATAGTAAACGCCTATATGGTGGCATGATTGATGTATACAAAGTGGTGCTAATAATGGATAATGTCTTGTCTACTACGTGTAATCCAAGTATACATTGCCCATAGTTATGGCGTGGTCGAAGACGTAAATATATCGCAACAGATATGATACAAATAAATAAGAATAACAAAAAAGGGAGTAGGCTATTTTACTAGTAAACAAAAAGGTAAGCCGCATAAACATATGAGCTCGTGATCTTCAAGTCTATCTCAGTAGCTTGATAAATAGCATTAAAGGGATTTCTCTAGAATAAAAGGGTATGTCAGTCAATTATCCTTTCTCCACAAACTCGCCTTAGCTTGCCTACCTCACTCAAATTGGAACACAGCCTTAATAATCTTCTTCTCGCTGAACTCCCGATAAGCAACAGGTGCCTCTCTAATATCATAACTCTTCGAAAACACAAAACTAGGCTTCGCCTTGCCACTCTCAATCATTCTTCTAAGAAGCTCTTGATAAGGTCGAATGATAGCAGGTCCATCTTTGAGAGAGAGATTCTTGCCAAAGAATTCTCCGATGGGAAAGGGGATAATACCCTTCTTCTCATCGTCCGTTCCTTTACCGAATAGACCATTAGATATTTCGTAGAATACGTGGAAGGATATATGGGAGATTACCAAGATCCTTTGGGGATTGCACACCAATCAACCCGATGCCTCCATTGATTCTAGTTACCCGAACTGCTTGGCTAAGCACGAGGTTCCTAACATTTTGCCCAGAAGCATTAGCGCATTCATAACCGACATAGTCGCAAGCTCTATTAACACTATTTGGTTCTAGGCTTAGTATCTGGGCATCGGCTGCTCCTTTGAAAAAATCGATCGGAATTGCGCCAATCTTCTTTGCCATTTCTAATCTTTGCGGTACCCGATTAATACTGTAGACCCTGATTGTACCACGAAGCAAAGCAGAGTAAGCAACAAGTAATCCAGCAGGTCCTATCATTTCCATCATAAGTATATTCCTCCCTAACACAATAATTCTTCAAAATTCAGTTTCAACTCACCAGCACCAAAAACCACCACCGTCTCCCCATCACCTTGCCCAGCAGCATGGTCCAACTGCTGTTACGATTCCGATGTTTTCGTGGCCCATGGTGAGTCCTGAGTTGGTTTTTACACGGTTGTGGTAGGTGTGGAGATCGGTTCCACCTAGTACAGGAAGTTAGTTTTTATGTCTTAGAATGCTGGAATAGAGGAGAAGAAATATTCACAAATAGGAATACTCGTCAACTTCACAATGGCGTCAAGAGCTTCTTGAAGTGTTGGTATATCGACTTTCTCAACACTCATGGAGAGTGGCTCGTTTTTCCATTTCACAGCTCTCATTTGGTTTTTCGCCGTTTCTACCATGGTGATAAGTCAAAAAGTTGTCCGGACTTAGGAACTTGTAGGTTAGGTAGATATATCGTGCTGAATCGTAAAGTAACTTGATAGAAAGAGCATTTATATCTTTGCCATTTGAACCTTCCATCACCTTGTGACAGTTGCTTATTTTCAGCTACTTTCAGCTTGCTTCTAAGCTTACATTTTACTCTTCGTATAAAGTTACTTCCATCGGCAATCAAATGTGAGATGCTGTACAACAGACCTTGGCACAATACGAGCCATAGTACATAATTTGTGAGGCCTGTCGCAAAACAGAGCGTAAGCGATCGTCTGCCTGGAAGCGATCATTCTTCCACCTTTACCTGGCGTAAAAGATCTGGGGCCACATAGAGACGGATCATTGCCGTCTATCCAGAGCCATAAACTTGGCTGGCGAAGGAAAAAGAGGATTACAACATCATCTCCTAGGTGGTAAATTCATAGCCCGAAAAGTAAGCGACGTGAGTTAATACTTATAAATCATCTAACATCAAAACCTTCAGCTTCTAATCCCGGGCTGAGATCTAGATTCTAAGATTCATCGTTCTACTTCGGATCCGGGAATTATGAATCACTTTAATAGCAAAACTCCTCTCAAACCCGCACCTTCCCACCCCCGACGAAATGAGATTTCACGAACCCGACAAACATCTCAAATCCCCATCATTCCTCTCGTTCACAAAGCACATCCCCCCTTGTCATCTACCCCATGCAAATTTCCACAATCCCCTTAACAAGCACGACCTTTCAACCCCCCCTCACCCTTTCCCACCCCCAAAGATTCTTCATTCCAGCAATAAAATTCCCAAACTTCCACCATAGAACACACTCTACACCCCCTTCCCATCACCCATGCAACCCTAAAAATACAGATCTTAACTACTGAAATACCCTCCCATCCTCCTATCCTTCCACACAATCCCAACCAACCCCCCCCACAAAAGTACTGCACATATATATAAACAACAATCCCCACACTGTACTATCTCTTCCCAATTCCTCAACCATCCACCCACCACATCTACATAACCAACTATAACTACAGCTACACCACCAGCATCCCCACCCACACCAACCTATACTTAAGCGAGCGAGCAACAAACCTTCTCAGCCACCAACCAGACAGTTTCAGAATCGCTTTTATATATTTACTCCAACAAGCAACATCAAATCCAACGAGCTACTCCAAGTCACACAATTACAAACTAGTCATCCAAAGCGCGAAGGAATCGCTTCCAATCACTCCAAATCACAACCATCCCTCAGACTCCCCCTCGTCATCCAGCGCTCATCTCTTTCCACAACCTCTCCCCTAATACTCTCAAAACCAAACCAAGGATCCAAACTAAACTCCCCACCATAAGGCCATCCATCCCAAGCCTCACTTCCTACAAGACCACAGAAAGCTCTCTACATAAAAAGAGTGTATCACAACCCACCCCAGCACTCACCAGACATCAAAGAAGTTTCGAGGGTCGGGGGGAGAAATCTGCAAATAAACACCACATTCCAAGTATTCAACTTTTTCAATTATCATCATCTCACATAAAAATACAGACATTAATACACACGCCCCTCTGCCCCGCTTCCCGGCCCCGAGTTTTCACCTCCCTTTTTTCCATTCCCGGGCTCACATCCCACCATTTTTCATCAATATATGTAGACAAGGAAGGGTAATCGTTACATTCCCATAACCCCCAAGTGGAAAGTGGAGAGTGGCGTGAATGCAAATGCACCTTCCTTCGAAAATGAGACCCAAGAAGTGAGTGCATGGCACACCAGCCATGATGCAAGAAACGCCCCAAACGCCTAAAATGCGGAGGTATGAAAAAGAATGTAGTGTTGGTGGTATACAGTAAACATCTCGCTTGTTGATCCGAAGAAATCCCGCGTAAGGTTTCCGTTTCGCACGTACATGCAGCTCTTGGTGGAAAGATTTCGGGATGCGAATGAAGTGTTGATGTACAGAGGACGCCATATGAGCATTTTGAGAAGAGAAAAAGACAAGAGAGGAGATCATATGTAATCCCTTCCACTCTTTTGTAATTCGATTAACCTCCATCCTCTGGTCTCTGGGTTATTCACATCCTCTGGAAGGCGGGTGACACCAATGGCATAAGTGACCAATTGCACCTTGTCCTCCATCCCAGCAGCCAGAGCGTTGGTCTTTGCGTTTCGATAGACGTGCACTTCTTGCGTGCGACACGTGACGATGAAGACTGGAATATCCCCAGGATCAAGGATTCTTGCTTGCAAAATCTCAACATTTCTAATGTCCAAAATCCGCCCGTCGGATTTCAGACCTGCGGTGGTGTATTGTTTCGAAAGAGCTTCGTAGACGGAGAATTGAGCAGCACTCAACCATAGACGGAGAGTCTCGATATCACCCTTGACGTATGCATCAAGTACTTCGGGGAGGATGTATTCTCGCATCTCCCGCAAGAATGGTTCCATTTGAAAGGATGGGTCCATTTCTCTAAACTTTTTGATAACCATTGCCGTTTCATTCTCGGCAAAGAACCCCGCAACGCGATCGGATATGCTTCGGGCGGTGGAGATCAAAGGATTTTCAGATTCATTATATGTTGATTTCAAGGAGAAAAGAGATTGCATGACTTTGTTGGAATCTCGGAAATCTCGCCATGATTCTTTCCAAGCAGCATCCTTATGTAATGTGACATTGGTGCCAGCCCTGAAATAATTAGCACAGGCATATTTCCAGAAACAAAAAATGGACTTACTCTGGATCCTCTTCTGCGACCTTCACCCGGCCGCCTGGTGTTCCAGCTTTTTGTGCCTCTTCTGCTTCTCGGAGTTCCCTTATCTTTCGACGTTCTTCCTTTTCAACCCATCCTCCATATCTAGAACTACTACCATCATCGATAACGTTCTTGACATTCTTGAAAGCTTCCGTCTGTCGGATTGGTCTTGTCCCCTTCTCAATCACACTGGCCGTAGCATTAACCCCCACTCGAACCCCCTTGACAACAGGCGTCTCCCAAGTCCAAGCAGCTCCCTTACCGACGACTCCGGCAGTAGTCTTCAAAACGGTCCCTGCAGTGGAAGAAACAGCACCAGTTGTAGACTCATAAGCTTGTCGCGCCTTTCGTACAGATTCATTTTCGGTAAATTGTTGAGCTCCATCTGCCAAAGCTTTCGTAGACTCATTCCATTCTTTGGAAGCCTTGAATTCGCTTGATAGGGTCTCAGTAAAGACCTGCCATGGAGATTTGTCTCCGTGGGGTGGTGGAGGAGGAGGAGCTTCTTTCTTCTTTCCATCCTTTTCGCCTTCCCCCTCGCCTTCCTTCTCTTTCCCCTCGCCTTCCTTCTCTTTCCCCTCGCCTTCCTTCTCTTTCCCCTGGTCCTCTTTGGATTCTTCCTCGGCTTCTTTCTTTGCTGATTCGCTCTCTTCGGGTTTATCCTTCGTAGATTCGCTTGCTGATTTCTTCTCCCGCCTTAATATTGTGCCATGGTGAAAACCCCGCGATGTTGCTGGAGTGACACCGGTTCTAATTTCCTCTGGAAGAAACTTTGAGCGCAAGAGAGTAGAGTGTGTCGAGATTGTGGGTATCGAAGAGTATAGTTTTGAAGATTGTGAAGAAACTTGGGTATATTGAAGTGCCCTTCTCGAAATCGCCGCCTGCACAGAAGCACCTCTCAGAACAGATCCCACATGCGCATTTGCAGGCAGTCTACCAGCCGATAGACGTAGACTATTCATTATGGTCGTAAGTGGAAGGAAATCGAGTCAGCCTCTGGCAGAAAAGGCTAATAGGACTCAGAACGAGGATTGGAGAGGTTTGAATGGAAAGTTGGAGTCGCAAGAATTCGACCCGGCGTTCAGAACTTTTTGGCCGATCCCGTCAGGTTCTCGTCTCTTCCACCCAACAGCAAGGGCCGGGGCGGGCTCCGGCGGGAACAGGGGGGTTTTTCCGCTTCCGGCTTGGCATCAACTTTTCGACTCCAGACTCATCAATATATTCGCATGATCGCGGGCAACAATCACCATTCCAGCCATGAGTAGGACAATATCGAATCGCCTTTTGGCGCAATCGCCTCGAGTCTTCCCAAACCTTGCGCCCTCGTCTCGAGCCTCGGCGAGAGGTTTACGATTATTCTCGCAATCAGCATCCAGAGGCGCAGAAGATGGAAGCAGGACAGCACCTCCCACTACAGAAGAGGCTCTGATGCCTCGCTCTCCTTCACTGAATCCAGCCGCGAATACCGAACCCCTTCAAGTACAACCCGCTGATTCACCACCCAATCGTCTTGCACGGCATTTCGGAAACTTTGTATCCACAACTCAAAGGCAAAGACGAAACGAGCTCAGCACCAATTTCGCCTCGGATGGTTCAGTGACCTATAACCAGCCCACGGCGGAGGCTGTGACTGAACCACATCATTTCCATATCGTTGCCTCGCGTCACAATACCCACATCACCGTCACTAACCCCAAACGAAATCCCATTATCTCGGTATCCTGTGGAAACCTTGGGTTCAGACACTCTGCGAGAAAACACTATGATTCGGCCTATCAACTGGCAACTTTTGTCATGCAAAGAATGCAGGACCGAGGGATCAATTCACAGATCAAGGAATTGGAAGTGGTGCTGAGAGGGTTTGGGGCTGGGAGAGAAGCTGTTACCAAGGCATTATTGGGATTGGAAGGGAAGAACTTGAGGCATAAGATTGTCAAGGTTGCGGATGCCACCAGACTGAAATTTGGTGGTACGAGGAGTCCGAAGCCAAGACGTCTGGGTTGATTGGGTATGTTGGAGGCCTATGTCATTTTCTCCATACCAGGGAACAAAGGAAAGCTAGCTGCTTGGAAGTATTCTGTACAAATATTGTACCATCTGTACAATATGATCTTGGTATCATCCGTGAGAACCATCAACGCCTGTAGTATCAAAATGCTGCGCCAGAAACTCCTACTCCCTCGCTGATGTAACAAAAGAAATGATATCATGGCGGACAATCGCATCACTTTTTGGCCTTGGTGGGGGCTCTGTCGGCAGGAGGAACAACTCTTCCTGCAGTATCACGAACTGGACGCTTGCCTTTACCCTTGGCCGTATTCTCACCCGTATCCCATTCTTCGTCCGAGAAATCTGCTCTTCCCTCGTCAAAACTATACCTTTCGTGACTATTATCTGTTTCGGCCAGCATTCTCGAGCGTTCGTGGGAATTGTCCTGTTCCTCATCCAACAGCTCTCCATCCGCAGTCTCAAAATCCGGAGGGGCAATCCATTCTCTCGGCACCACACACGGTAGCGCAACACCAATACTCGCCGCGCGATTCAACCAACCGGGACCTGGCTGACCCGTGAGCTTCTCACAAAGATATTGGGTGAAGTGATTGCAGTTCCTCGTGAGGAGATTATATGAAGTGCCTTGGAATTCCTCGGAGGCTTCTCTTACGATGGTGTCTATTTCCGCTTGCGGCGAGATGGTGAAGCCTTGGAGGATCTCGCATTTGAAGGTTCCTCCTGGGGGTTCAGCTTTGGGTTTGGTCCAGTATACGCCTGTCATTCCACGTCTATCGTGGCCTCCGTATGCGTATTCTTTGCCGTTTATTACGACGCCCGAGTGTAGAAGTGAAGCGCCTACCGTCCAAAGAACTGTAGATAGTCTGCCTGGCTGTTGGGGAAGTCAGCGATTATACTCGAGGAAAGTAGATGACGGTGCCGGTATGCAGAAGAACGAACTCCCAGCCTCTGATTCCTCACGCACTTACTGGCAGTAAATCGTAAATATTAATCACTATCTCGGTCTTTTGTAGTGAAAGCGTAGAGCGATGGCTATGGGAGCTCTTTCTGGTGGTCTTCTTCGAAGACATGACGTCGACTTGGTGGGTAGAAGTTCCCAAAGTTAAATCAAGTGCCGAGACGTGGTGAAAGCAAATGCAAAGGCAAAGGCAAAAGCAAAAGCGAGTGCGGGTTGTTTGGTGATTTCTGATGTGGACTTGGTATCAACGTTGACCACCTAGACTTCATTATCGAGGTGTTGCAGGGATGGTGATGAATGTTGACGGAAACGTTGAAAGCTACTGCCCCGCCCCGTTAGCCTAGGGGCGGAAGGGCTTGGCATCTGCAGTAGCTGCAGACTTGGGAATAAACACCTAGTACACTGGTAGACTTATGAGTAATTGTATAGAAAGGATACAATCACAACCATTCCTGTGTCCTAGAATGACACCAAGTTCTCTCACTTAAAGTAGCGGGGATTTGAGTGGTAGAGACTCGCAGCGGAATGAAAACGCGGCAATAAATCACCCCTCCTTATCACTTCTTTCTACATTATTTGTAGTAGTCAAGCCAATGTAATTTTTCCAACCAATTATTTGAAATACACCTGGGTAATCCATTAGGTACCTAGATTTGATTCTTTGCAACAATTACAAAAGATCTTATCGAAGTTAATTGTTAGAGCAGGTTTCCGAGTGACATGAGGTTGTGGGTAGCAACACCCCTGGCAATTAGCTTAGTCATCACGCACCACCAAGTAGGGAGGTAAAAATTGCAGATGAAAATTGGCATCTGGTTGGTCGCACAACCTTTACGCAGGAGGGCTGGGTAGACTGGTAGAGGACTCTATCCCATCCATCCACTCTTGCCGCACAAATACCAGTACAAGGCTGCAGAAAGGCAGCCCAGTCCATCACCACGTCTTCCCCTCTCGGCACTCTCCTTTTCTCTTCTCTACCCCTCCATTTTTCCAGGCGCGCAGCAAGAACTGCCTCCTCCCTCCCACACCACCAAAGCCCGCTTAGCTGCACGGTTTTCCTCGCCCTCACCCTCACCACCACACGAAGCTACGCCAAAAAGAAGAAGATGGGTCCAAAGAAGGCGGTCGAGGAGAAGAAGCTCCTCTTGGGAAGACCCAAAAACAATCTTTCCACCGGCATCGGTAGGTCTTCTGCAGCGGCAGGAGCGACGCAGAAATGGATGCTAACGCTGCTCTCCAGTCGGTCTCGCAAATGTGGGAAAGTCGACGCTCTTTCAAGCCATCACCAAATGCTCCCTCGGAAACCCCGCTGTAAGTAGTGCACAGTGCCATGCCAACGCATATCCCGATTAGGCTAGCTCCAATCTAATTTTCTTCTTAATGCAGAATTTTCCCTTCGCGACCATCGATCCTGAAGAATCTCGTGTCATTGTCCCCGACGAGAGATACGATTGGCTTTGCGAAAAATACAATCCCAAGTCTCGAGTACCAGCACATCTGACCATCTACGATATCGCCGGCTTGACCAGAGGTGCTTCCAAAGGTGAAGGTCTGGGAAATGCTTTCCTGTCGCACATCCGTGCCGTCGATGCCATCTTTCAGGTAGTTCGATGCTTCGATGATGCCGAGATTATTCACATCGAGGGTGATGTCGACCCCGTTCGGGATTTGACCATCATCAGCGAGGAATTGCGTATCAAGGATATCGAGTTTGTGGAAAAGGCTCTCGAGGCATCCAAGAAATTAACCCGCAGAGGTGGCCAGAGTCTGGAGATGAAGAAACTTCTTGATGAAGAGGCTTGTATCGAAAAGGTTCTTGCTTTACTCAAGGATGGAGGCGACGTCCGAAAGGGTACCTGGTCTACAAAAGAGGTATGCTCAAACTTTTCTTTCAACCCTCCCACCACCTTTTCATGATGACAAAGGGCCATGAGGCCTGAATAATCCCAGCTCGTCGAGCTACCTCACATATAAACGCAGAGGTAGCATGAGAGAAGAAACCCGATCTGAACTACACCAATCTATTTACACAATTATGAATCATTGCCTATACAGCTTGCTGACCATATCAAATAGATTGAGTACATTAATCCCCTCTTCCTCCTGACCGCCAAACCAGTCGTCTACCTCATCAACTTGAGCGAGAAAGATTACATTCGCAAGAAGAACAAGCATCTGCCCAAGGTGATGGAGTGGATCAAGGCGAATGCCGCTGGTGACCCTATTATGCCCATCTCCATCTGTCTCGAGGAGCGTTTGACGCAATTTGAGACTGAGGCTGAAGCAAAGGAGGAGTGTAAGAAACTTGGTGTTGAGTCCGCTTTACCAAAGCTTATCACTACCATGCGAAAGTCTTTGCACTTGGGAAGTTTCTTCACTACCGGTACCGATGAAGTCCGACAGTGGACCATCAGAACTGGCACCAAGGCACCACAAGCTGCCGGAGTCATCCATGGTGATTTTGAAAAGACCTTTATCCAATGTATTGTCTACAACTTCTCGACCTTGAAGGAATTAGGCGATGAAGCTGAGATTAAGGCAAAGGGAAAGGTCATGACCAAGGGTAAGGACTATGTGGTTGAGGATGGTGATATCATATTGATCAAGGCTGGTGCTGCAAAGGGTTAAGTAAAATAAATCACAAAAGCATCGCAAATCATATTTCTCGCCTTGGGTTTTTGTTTTTATTTTGTGATGTGTTGGTATTCTGTGACTTGGGTTTTGGTGTCCTCGGCTGAGATTTTATATTGCAGCCTTGCTCAATTCTAGCTTTACACCAAGAATTCTATCTAGCACAGATATAATACTCAGTGCGTCTTCCCCCTGCGCTCTCGCTTGTCGTCAGCGGAAGCAAGTGTAACGCGGAAGCAAGTGCACTGGCGGAGAGCCTTACCATACCTTCTAAAAAGCGTTCGAAGCTGAGAGAAGAGTGGTACAGTAAATCCCATTCAACAGACTATAATCCGGCGAGGAAGGCTTCAGGGGTTCCTAGAGGCTGAGAAGGGTTTGATGGCCATTGATAGGCTTTGAGTGGGGAATATGGGGATCTACGTACGACTTGGAAAAAAGGGTACTAGGTAGGTTGTTGATTCATCTGAATTTTTCACGTTTGATTTTTGGGGTTGTTGTCGTTTTTTTGGTGTACGTTTACGGGGTGGGTGTGAGGTTTTGGTTTTTTTGGGAGGGATGGGCTAAGGTTTGAGGGGTTTTGGGAATGGGGAGTGAGTGGGGTACTTGGTCTGTTGTTCTCAGTCATTTCTTTGTATATAGGCGGGTAAGTAAGTGAGGATATGTCTAGGGTGAGTAGTTAGTTTGGCTTGGAGTTTGTTCCTTTTTTTGAAAAAAAGAGAGGACGGGGGGGGAGGGGGGAGGGGGGAGGGGGGAGT
>UNPT01000434.1:0-41762 GCA_900536445.1 Hymenoscyphus occultus
ATACAGACTTAGGTACAGATAATTACAATAGCAGATACATAGATGGACAAGCATATCTATCTCCAGAGCTTCAGAGCTCGGGGACGAGCTCTCCTTGAAGGGGGGGGTAATGTGACAGTTCTGGTTCCAGACCTGCCACGTGAGCTCTCACCGCCTGGCAGAATCCTGTATATTAGCATCGTTCAGAGCTGTCTTAGCTCTTTACCTTAGTATTCTAAGAATGGATCAGTTCTACCATCACACGTCGTTCTGCCCCGTTACACCTTACTCTTTACTTTACTTTAAGTGTACTTTCTTTTTATATTTAAATAACCTAGAAAGAATAACTAAGATACTATAACTATAAGATTAGAATACTATAATAATATTTTTTATTATAATATAACTATATAAACTATAATAAAAACTAATATTCGAATAAAATAAACACTTTATATTATAATTCTAAAAGTTAAATAAAAATATAAAAAAAAGGAAATAATCTAGGCTTTATAAATACTAAGTAAATTAATATTTTCCCTTTTGTTTTCTTTAGTATATAATATCTCCCTTCTAAACTTCTTTCTATTATTTCTTCTCTACGAAATCTTTATTTTTATTTATATAGATTAATAAGTTCTTCTTTTCTACTTTAATTCTAACTAATTAGTACTTTATCTCCTTACTAGGGTACTAGATAGGTAAGGCTAAGAGTACTCTTAGGGCTAGGTATTATAGGTTTTAGTAGGTTTATAACTAGTAGTAGTACTTAAGTAAAATAAGTAGAAATTAATAGAAATATATATTCTTAATTTATACCTAAAAGATAAGGTAAAATAGTTAGTATTTTTCGAGATATTCTATATTTCTTTTAAAAACTAGTATAATTTACTTTAATAAACCTAAACGGCGTATTTTATAAACTCGATACTTTAATAAACTTAGTATTTTAATAAACCTAGTATACTTAGAAACTTAGTATTGATTTACCTATAAATAGCCATATTGTAGCCTCTCCTTCCTACTTCTCTTCTAAATCCTACCTCTTCTTATCTACTTCTTTCTAGACTAGTAACTTATTCTCCTTTCCTTCTCTTAGCTAAAGATATAGATCTTCTACTTTTTTCCTAGTAGTTAGGAGAGAAAAGAAGGGGAGATACTAAATACTAATTTTCTTAGTACAATATTATAATACAAGGAATTAAGAATAGAGTAGAGCTAATAAAAAAAGATATAGAATTAGAAAAAACAAAGATATAGCCCCTTCCGCTTAGCCTTCTTTTTTTAGTCTTTTTTCGCTATAGAGTTTTAGTTTTAATACAACATAAATTTCCAAGTTCCTACTTAAGCCCGAGCGTCCCTAATTGTTCCTTTGCTAGTGCTTTCCACTTTGCTTCTTTAGATAATACTCATCGATCCAGATAGTTTGTTTCGTGCTTCAACTACTTCGTCGTATTACGTTGTTCTCTTTCTTAGGTAGCCTATAAGCTTTTAGAAGCTGCCTCGGCGGCTTCCTTTTCCTTTTCCCTTCGAATCTCGTCGAGTTTATAATGCGTTATATGTTTCGAGAATTGGGGGTTCCAATATCCCCCTTTGGACGCATAAACCTCATTAACGTTGTTTTGTACCTCAGATTTGACTCTTTCCCATTCCTCTCCTTTGCCGAATTGCTCCTGCAAACGCATCTCTACAGACACTACTTTTACTCCTTTCTCAAACAGTTCTATCATTTGGAGCACAGTATATTCCCTCTCACTTGGCAATTCTTTTCCTTCTACCAGATCATTCATCACCTGCCAAACTGCGAATCCTGCACCTGGCAAATTAACAGCCGGGACTCCGAGCGCATAATACGGTTGTACAGCTATGAGCACATAGTAGAATTCCTGTATACTCCATCCTTCTGTTTCCGTATCTACTCTTGTATCGCACGGCTTCAGTGTATTCAAAACGGTCACTTCATGTGGCTGAAAAGGAGGGGTGGTCATATTGATAGTCGTTTTTGAAATGCGACGCGTGTTAAGAAAGCCGTAAAGAGTTTATCGAAGATATATGTCCGGAATACAAGAGACAATAATAATTAAATAAAAGCTAAGATAAATTTGAAGAGTTCCTGTGTTATATAGACACCTGTTTCTTTATTCTATTTCAAGTAGCGAATAATGAGTAATACTAACGCACCTGTAACATGTTTAGTATACGTTATATTAGACTAATTAAAGCGATCGAGAAATTTAAGAGGCTAGTTCGTTTAATCTATATACCTCTTTATTATAAGCCGAACGCGAAATATATTTAACTAGTTTACTATAAATATACTTCTAGATAATCTTTAGAAGATATAAAATATTCTATTTTATTTTAAAAAACTTTTAAAATATTTTATAAAGAAATAAAATTCGAAAGTTCTATAGAGTTAGGTTCTAGATATAGAATGTTAGACGGGTAAAAGTGCTAGTAAGTGGATAAAGAACGTTGCTTACTAATACTATATATAGCTCTAGGTAAGATTTAATTACTATAAACTATATACGAGTTTTAGATAATAGATTTCTGGAATATATATAGAATTATTAGTTAAGTAAGAAAGAAATAAATTATAAGTATAGATATAATTTTAGAGATCTAGTAGAATTATAAGTATAGGATTTACCTTACTATATAACTATATATATACTTTTCCTAGATACTAAGTTCGGACTATTTTTGGCTAGTTAGAAGGTACTATTTCCACGTGTTTTTTTTTTTTTTCTCTTTTCTTTAAAGAGTAATAGTATACGCGTACCGCTAGAATTATAGATCCAAATTACTATTTAGATACGGGATTTACCTTTGGGGAGGGAGTTGTAGGGGAGGGAAAGTTAGGTATAATATACTTTCCCTAGAAACTACGCTAGAACCTGTTTTGAACCGTAATAGCGCGCTATTTCCAAAGATTCTGCTCACGTTTCCTCGCATAACGCGCTAGTCAGATAGTAAAGTAACCATCCTGAAGGCGTAGACTTGCACCTAACCCCTGTAGCAACACCCGTCAGACGGTTTAGGACGTTCAACTAAACCGCTACCAACTCGCTCAGTTATTAGTTGGGATTTCAGCAAATTGGGTCATGTAGAATCCGAATATAAAAAGCTGTGGTAATTATTGGCACTGACTTTCCTTTATTCTCGAAACTTTGAGAATGTTTTGTGCTCATTTGTTGTGCTTGAAGGGTGTTGGTGGGGTTGGATAGGTAATGCCAAGAAGGCGCTTATCACGTGCCAAGGTGCCCCGCCCCCTTTTTAAGCGAGAACAACGACGTTCCAACACCTTCTAGATGAGATTAGTGGCAGGTTTTGTATCTGCGCCACACCACAAAGAATGATTCTTAGCTTAACCGCTGGGAGCTCTCTCGCCCTTGGTTCTTTCTGAGAAATTTCTACCAAGTGTTTGCGGACTCGATGGTAGGTGTTTGCGGCGTAAATGTTGGTCCTGAGTTATAACAAAGAAACGTGGTTCCTAAATCTAACTGGTGCGAGATCATTTTGTGTTGGTTGAATGATGTTAGTTGTTATAAAGGGAAACAAGGAGTTGGCGGACTAGAGGCAGAGCGGCGTGGCTCTTTCGCTTAGTGGAGAGTTGTTTTCTCGCTTGCGTTTCTAAGCGATCACTGGTCGGAGGAAAGTTCCTGATCCTAATGAAAATTTATGAAAGGGATTTTGCACTTCATTTCTATAGGCTATGTGAGATGGAATATCAGAGAAACACGAAATGATATTGAATATTGAGGATCATTGGTTAGTTGTGACCAACAGTTCGGTGATAAGAGGGGTGGGTTCCTTTCAGCCATACGTAATACCAACTACACGTAAAATTCGAAGCCTCTCTATATGGTGCATGCTTCAAAAAGCTTTGTTTGAAGTGTGCAAGATACTACGATAAAGAATGTGAGAAATCAGGAGATTGAGAAATTGGGAAACCAATACTCAATAACAGCCAGCACTTCTCACGAAGTACCTGTTGGTTCTTTTGTTCTAAATGTTACGATTAGAAAACGATCCTGTAAAACTGATAGAATACCTCTCCATACTACCGATACAAAGAGCTATACCCAATAGACTAACCAGCCCCTGAGCTTCCAGTATTTCAATAATTGCTTCATATAGAGCTCGCTTTGTCTGACGTAACCAGATAATGATCCTATGATATCACAACTTCAAGAACCAACATACTCAAGCTGTCTTTGACTATCTAAATTCCAGCTAAGGGTCGTACCGTTAAGGCCAATTGAGTCTCTAAAGTATGTTAGATACTCAGATTCTTTGTTTGCAACTAAGTTCAGGAAATCCTATAAAGCTCGCTGTCTATCTACTTATAACTTCTCGTCCCCCTTTACTTAGCAACCAGATTCCTGTCTACTATATTCCTTTATTCTATATGTACACAAAATACCAAATTGAGAGTAAAGACACAAAAAAACAGCCATCTCTTTTTTTCTCACATAGCAACCAGACACCTTTTCACAACCTTACTTTACTACCTGCTTCCTTCGCATCACAATTACCGCAATACTGAACATTCGACCACTTCCATTCTCTCTGTCTATTGACTTCAATACTGGGCTCACTTCGAATCAATACTCCGGCCTTCCTCAACTATTCACAGAACCATTCTTACGTGTCAGCACTTCATCCGCTCCAGATCTTGCAACTCTTCGCAGAAAAGACGTACATACATTGGACTCGAAGATCGAGTAGACGACTTCCAAAGTATTGCTCTGTCCTGATCTCTTCCTTGATTCGCGGAGGTCGAAGACAGTGCGCAGAATATACTCCGAGTTTTGATTCTAGCATCGCCTCGCTCTCGTACAGTTTCCGCAGACCGTGGTGTTCTTACTGTTTGCTCAGTTGCGCCGCCATTCCTTGAATTACTGTACATTCTATAACTACTCTACAATGCCCAGTGAACATTGGAAGATTGAAGAAGATTTGCTTCTTATTTTATGCTGGCTTCAGATTCGCCAATGGCTGGACAGTCAGGGCAGGTTGAGGGACGGGTTCGCAGAAGATACTGCTGAGGCTATGAAAATCTTGAGGCCCCAGCGCCCAGAGTTTTGCAGGAGAGAGTATACAGCCCATAACGTGAGCGTCCATGTGGGCCACAAGAGAGTTTGGGGGACTGACCCCGAACAGGCGCTCAGAGATGTAACTGAGAAGTTTGGCGAGGAGGAATACCAAGCTTTTCTCAGTAATAACAGAGATAGTATAAATTCTGCTGTGGAAGAAGTAAAACGACGACGTGCTGAAGCAAACCAACCAACTCAAAGTTATGGGACATATTGGACTCTGAAGGAGTATTGGTTTGTCCACCAACTGGTCAAAAGACTCAATGCATTAGAAAACAAACCTGCAAGCATCAGAGGCGCAGTTGCTACGCTAATGCAGCTTTTACAATCAGGTGAATGCCTGGAGGGCGATCGATCCTACACGTATAGTGGTATCAATAAACTCTTTGAGTCAGGACCCTACAAAAAGCTTATACAAGATGGTTTTGAGTGGTACGGACAAATGCAGAGAGCGCCCGAAGCAGGAGGGCAGTTGGAATCCTTGAACCAGCAAATGGCCTTGGATAACAAGGCAATCGATACAGCCGTGACCTTTTGGCAAAATAACAGGGCCGAAGACCAAGATGGTTTTAAAAGAGCAATGCAAGAATCGCTCCCGCCACCGTGGAGTAAGGAGGAAACTTGGGTACTACTGTTAGTCCTGCAGCGGATTTCTAGGGATTATGCAGGACAGGGAAGTGAAGATGAACGGATGGCAGATGTTGTGGATGCTATGGTGATTCTGCAAGAAACCCCGGCGGAAGCGTTGTTCCAGAGAGAATATACAAGCGACCAAATAACAAACCATCTATTGTCTGAGGGGTTGTTAGGCGACCCGGAGAATGCCCTTGAAACCCACCAGCAGAGGTTGCGAGACGACAACAGTTGGGATGAGGGGAAATATGCAGAAGAGTTGAAAGAGCACCAAAGGATGGCGAATATTGCTGTAACAGAAATACGACAACAGGATGAGTTGCAGAGACGACGATCTAAAAACACATGGTATATGGAAGCCCGTAAGGGCGAAGCGTTCACCAGTAGGGAATCTTGGTTTGCCCAGAAACTTCTACAAAAGGTGATTGCTTCCAGAAAGAAGTTAGGCCTTAATTTAAGCTCTCCTCGAAATTATGGATATGCTGAAGTTGGCAAGCTAATGAAGATATTGCAATCAGGTGAATGCCTCAAAGGTGACCGAGATTATACGCGGCCCTCTCTCATGGCTTATCATCTCAATCCAACACACGCAAGTACGCGGGTTCGGCGAAGATGTATAGAAAGGGATTTCAAAATGCAAGGAATTTTGAACGCGTTTGAGGAGCAGATGGCCTGGGCAGATAGGGTAGTTGGAGAAGCAATGTCCCTTCACTACGAGGGCATTACTGAAGATGTGTTCAAAAGCAAAATGCGTCAAGACCTCGAACCAGAACGACCACAACCACCTCCGTCAGCACCATCAGCCACGATGGGACCCGGGCTTGGTAGCCTTGGAATACCACTTCCCAGGAAGCGGAGGGCCCTCGGTGGAACCCAGCCAGGTAACGTGACAGCGAATCAGCCTCCGCAGACACGTCCGCAACCGCAACCGCAACCGCAAGCACAGCCCGCCCTGTGCCGAGCCCCGGCCCGCGATGATATCGCGCGGGCCGGAGGTGATAGGCTTGCGCCGAATTGGGGCCCAACACAGCCAGGAAGCATGACAGCGAATCCGACTCCGCAGACCCTGCCACCAGAACTGACGTTTTTTAGAGACTTGACGCCACAGCAATCAGATCAAAACGTTCCAGATGTTACACTGGGGCTTGCAGGATTGGGTCTCACTTCTACAACAGGAGGACCCCCGACATCTTCATCATTCGTGTCCACGCCCACACCCGCGCCCACTGCGACTGCTCCTGCTGGACTCACGTCCTTTCAGCGTGATCTGCCTGTGCCACGTGGCGAAGGGTTATGTAACACGATAGGTGAAGGTGAGAATGAGGACTTTGTTTGGGTCCAAGATGACAAGGGCTCGTATTACTTGAAAAGAATCAGGATATACGATCATGGCCAAACCTTATCACAATATGATCAGCTAAAACCAACAGACTGGATATTTGACGAGGAAGACACTTGGTTTATTCATGAGATGAGAATACGGGAGGGTTCAGACACGCACAGGACAGATAGTAATAATCTAAAGGAGAGAAAAAGAAGAGCAGCAGAACAACGTGAGGGTGCAATTCAACCTCCAGCACCAAGCCGCGATAACAATCAAGCCTCTGCTAGCACGAGCGGACAACTAAGACCATCTGGACATCAAACATTCCCTGTTTCAACGCCGCCTACCTTCTCTACTGGGCCATCTGGGGCGTCTGCCAGGATGACGAGTGAATATCCAGTCCCGTCCGCATCGTCTTATGATAGTGGACAACAACCCTATACCTCCACATTCCAAGATGCAAGCACGCAAGGAGGTATAGTAGAGCAGCCTCAAGGATCCGAACCTAAACTTCCTACCATAGGGGACGCTGTGTGGCAAGATGAGGATGGAGATGAGTGGTACCATGGCGGTACAGAGTTGTATAGGTGGGAAGGAGGCACGCGTTTAACGATACCAATTAATAAGGATGGAGATGAATCAGATGACACCGAGAAACATCCATATATCCCACCAATATCTGAACCACCAGCTATTGATCCCCGCCTTCTTGCTGTCTCTAGCACCAGCCAAAGTTACGGAACAACCACAGCCGAATATAACGAACCCGGGTCCCCCACCGCTTCTAGAAGGGAAAAACACGGTCGAGAATCAACCAGTAGTAAATCATCTCAGAGTCCCGGTCACCTCCCAAAAAAGACCAGAGATTCTGATAGCTCACGACGTGACAGACGTAATAAATAGTACGATTCTCACCGCGCCTGATAAGTTAGCGGCGAACGGATCAGGAACGTCTGCTACACGCATAGTCTTAGGAAGGGACTATATTTCTTTTTTTGCTAAATTCATCTGCCTAGCTCTTAATTTACCTTCGTTTTCTAAGAGGAAAGAGATATTTCCTTACCTGGTTTTTCTTTTTTTCTTCTTTTCTTCTTTTCTTTTTTTCTTTTTTTTATATTGAACTTTATACGGTCGCTTAGGTTGTTTGTTTTATATTTCTCGTTTGTTTACTATTTCTAGGAGTAGACTTAGGACATTTTTGATTTCGAACTTTGGTTCTTATTACGGTCGTTAGAAATATATTAGAGTTAAATTATAAATTATATGTTTAACTCAAATTATATTCTTTAAATATATTACTAACAACCATTTTTGTCTATAATAGGTGGTATCAGTAAATAGTTTAATTATAAATCGTTAAATAAAACGTAGGGTCTTACTATACTACTAATTGTTTAATTAGAATTTAGATATATTTTAACTTATAACAGATATTATCTATAGTACTAATCGCGTGTCTTATGATATATTAATAGTAATATGTCTTATATAAAACAACTTGAGTAGAATTCCCTCGGCCCCCCAAAATGTAGCCATAATACTGTGTGTTCGCGCCTGCCCTGTCTAGGTGGTATTGGCTTGTCACGTGAAAGAAAGCAACCACCCCTTTTTAAGCGAGAACATCAAATTCTCGCACCTACGCACCACAACATCCTTCATTTATTTGCGACAACCAACCAAATATGCGTTCCAGGAAGTGCCCTTTTAGTAATTACGAGCTTTCTTTGGATGTTGGTCTACTGGGGCTTGGATGTTGGTTCTAAGTTGTAACAAAGAAATGTTGGTTCAGGAATTTATCACGTGTGGAATCCGTATATTGGTCGTGATAAAGAGAATTAAAAAGAGATTGCAAGGGTTTTTCTGACAGCGAGGCCTAGTGTCGGGTTGGATATTGTTGGTTTGTTGGTTAGTCGAATAGCTGATTAGAATATGCCTTATATATAGCGTCTAAAAGAACTACTTAACTACTTAATTACTCGAGTAGAGTGGAGTAGAGTAGCGGATTTCACTAAGTAAATAGTAAAAAGGACTAAATTTACCTACTCGAGGAGTACTTAAGTAATTAAAACGTGACTAAAGTACAAAACAATTATCCTTAAATAGTAGCTCTCTTATCTCCCATTCCTTATAAGTCAACTATTCATAACAGAGACAGGATATTTGATTCTAAAGCGCTCTATTATACTATCGCTTATACCTTATAAGGGGCCTATAAATTCCGAGCTATTAGAATAGCTCGTCGAGGCTCGACCCGACTTACTCTGTACTACTTGAGTAGTACTTAAGTAGTACTCGAGTACTTGGCGAGTAGAGTATAGTAGGGTTAAACCTGCTTGAGTAGAGTAGAGTAAGTCTACTCAGGTACGACTACTCTACTCTACACTACTATACTCTTCTCTTACGGTGCATATATACCACTCCTGGAAACATTTATGTCGTTCGTCCAGCCTTTCTGCGCCTCAGATTATACGCAATGGCGCTTTGAGGCATGTCAGGGAGCATCAAGGGTTCCAGTGCCTCTAGTAAATGAGGCGCATGAATTCCAACCGTGGAAGCCCACAGTCTGATATGAGTCAAGGACAAGGAAGGCTAGCTGAAAAAGCGGCACAGCTAGAAAAGTATAACAAACACAGGAGTTCTTGGACAATGGATTGGTTGACGAGTTGAAGTCTCTGAAAACAAGGAAAGAGTTGTCAATTTTTACCTACTGAGTTTACTAGAGCATAGGACCATCCTTTCAATACCAGTTACGGATCCCTGCCCCGCCCCTAACAAAGATCAGAAGTATGAACCCGGTTCTCGTTGGCTAGAAGTACTGGGGAAGCTTATCAATAGGGGCAAGGAGGAGGGGCCAGATGTGACGGTGAAGGGAGGAGGTTGGTTGCTGGCATAATTATTTCACGGCCATGAAAGAGATGTTGCTGGAGTCTAAAATCAGCTATACAGTATACCCCTCCAGAGAAATGATAGGATATTCCGGTGGTCATTTTCTATTTATATTCAAGCGCCTCAGGTAGGAATCTTTCTTTCAGCTGGCTTCAATCTTTATTTTTTGGCTATTCTGAGCTTCCACGTATACTACTAGCTGAGATGGACCATTTTCTTGTCATAAATAAGCACATCCTATTTTGTAAACGAAGAAACCAACTCAGTTGTTGGAGCGGTAACCAATAATAGAAAGCTGAGAAGGACACTTTCAGGAATCTTTGTTGAGCATAACAAGATATATCTCATACGCACGAACCTCTCGTGGATCTCTAGTAGAAGACAAAGGAGATCAACCAACTCAGACTTTAAAGAGTCTGCTACTCTGAAATCTGATTCGAAGGTATATATCGGAAGTTACTCCAACCCAACAGAATAAGTCCAGAATTTATTTGCAAACAAAGAAGTGGAGATTGTAAGCAAATCATTTATTTACTTGGACAACATAGAAAACACAATATGGATTTAAAAATAAAACTGTGTGTGGTTGAGAATGGTTGAGAAGAACGCGAAACTTATCGGTATATAAGGCAAAGACTTCTCCGAATAATCATAATCTTCGTTTTCTCTATGCCAGGTTATCAATTCTACAACGCAAATTTGACCATCTTACCATCTTCGATAAACTTTACGCAATTTCATAAAATCATTGCTACAATGAACAAGGGTAAAAACAGAGAGCAGGAACAGGAGGGAGATCAGAAGGAAGATCAGAAGGAAGATCAGAAGGAAGATCAGAAGGAAGCTCAAGAACTAGGTTTTCGTACCTGGAATTATGCAGCCGGAGATCACAAATCATGGAGTACAGCGGAAGTATATTTTGCCAAAAGTTTCGAAACAAGATACAAGAATTATGGGGAACCCGAGTTGCCTGCTTATAAAATTGCCGCCGCAGTGGCAAAGTTGATGAACTTTGTGGTCGACCATGGAGGGTATATCAATTCAACAAGACGCTATACCAATGCTTCCATTTCGTATAAACTTTACACCACACAAAGCCATCCACGAGAGCTATGTCTTGAAAATTTGCGGATGAAACATATAAGTCTCAATTACAGGAATGGGTAGAGTACGTTGTGAACTGGGCTTTTTCGGAACTAGGTGGAATTGGTAATTTTGAAGAGCATTCCGCTTTCAAAAGAATTCGAAAGCCTAATCCGCCTCCTCGCCTTCAAGCCCCTTCCGAAGTGACCGGTTACCCAGGTCCGAGGGCTACCGTTAAAGGAAAACAAACCGATACACCCATTCTTCATGGCGAGTCATCTAAATCAGAATATTATACCGATGAACAATTAATCGCTTTGGAGAAAAAGCCAACCAGGGAACAAAAGCCAATTATGACTGGGCGTGATAAAGATGGCAATCCCATTATGAGTCTGCCAGGACTCATTTTGGCTGAGCGAGATATCGCTAGTGGCTCCGGCGGTCAAGCCCAACTTTCCCAAGAGTCCGCCTGGGGCAGCTCGGAATATAAAGCAATTACCCGAGGGGTTGAAGAGATCAGTTTGACTAGTGCTACAACTCAAGCCCTATATCCGTCAGGCGCCTCCACATCCACTTCTGGTGCTGAAATCCCGTATTCGTGGTCCCGACAAACTGAAGAGCCCATGGACGGGTTTGCAACTCAATGGGAGTTCGCAAGGGGGAAAAAACATCTACAATTCAGGTGGGGTACTGAATGGGTAGATAATAGAGTTCGACAATACTACTGGAAATATTATCCTGTATGGCAGGATTCGGAAAATGCTAAGCAGGAAGGTGTCATGCAATGGTTGACAGCCCCTGATGGACGGTTGTATTATCAAGCTGTAAAGAAGGTGATAGGCGGAACCACCGAACATTTCGCTGACGTAAAAGAGTTGGACAGGCAAAAGGAGGCAGGGTTCGAACCGAACAATTATCGTGCACCTCCGAAGCGGGCTGAGAATAATGGCGAGGGTGAAGGTTCGAGTGAACAGCACAAGAATAAAAAGGCAAAGCATAATTAGTATCCTCATATATGCGAGTACGTTAGGAGCCACCGCTTCCATGTCCACAAGAGTACAATAACAGCTGACGAACAAGTAGCACCAACCAGCATATCAAACCTGTGTTTGGAAACCATCGTTTTAACATCGCTAGAATTGGAGGGAGATTATCAATATCGATTGTGTTAAGCGGGATCTTAATATCAAGATATCGCTGGTCAAAAGTTAATGTGTTTTCAACAAACACTGAATTCGGTAGTTTCGCTTTCTTAGGAATATTTTCAATAAAATCACGTTGCTTTCTGTAAAAAAAAGATTCTAAGTGAGGGAGGGATATATAAACGGCTCTCTCGGGGTGTTACTTATATAGAAGTAAACTTTCGATGAATCCCTTCCGGACAATAAAGTAACTAGAAAAACATACATTCCGAAGTGGGGTAAAGTTGTTTCCTTTTATAGTACTTGCCCTGTAAAATAAAGCCCTTTGACCAACCTGGTAACGTTCCAAAGAAATTGAGCGTTATGTTTCCCTTGTTTTCGCATTTAATTGTAGCTACTTAGAGTGCGTGATTGTTTAGATCATATATCGTCTGGAAGGGATAGTTGCGAGAGACTGAACATCCCCAAAAACATATCTTTCATCTCTTACTTGGGACCCCATTCCTTAGTCTTGTCTTCCCAATGCCCTCAAAGCCAGGTTTTGTGCATCTAAGGTTTTGGAGTTTTATAAGGCGTCAGCGACTTGGTTAGCATTTTCGCGATATATATACGACGCATGGTCTTTATGAACATAAAATCCAAGGTATAGATTTGGAGTATGATATTTGGTAATTTTCATGGTGAACTCTTTGCACTAACTACAGGTAAAATCACAGGGTATTCTTTAGTACAACCTAGGAAGTTCAGTGTCCAGTAGCAACAGAGATGACTTTGAGAAAAATATTGTCTTCGAACCCCTCTTTGCCCCTACCCCTGAAAGAGGCTCAGTTACCGCATTCGAAACACGCCCCTAATATCGAGGTTATTCATAAATCCATACCTAAAATGTTCGGGACTAGAACTTCAAGGATATAAGTAATACTATTCTTATATCTAGGTTTACCTAGACTTCGTTTATATAAGGGTAGTAACGCGAGCTGTCTAGTGCCTTTATATATAAAAAAGATGGTTATGGTAGGAATTGTAAGAGGAAAGGGTCTGGACAGCTCGGGTCCCCCCTTGTCGCTTTCTAATATACCTCCACATGAATCGGACCCCTGCCTGCCTATAACGAGTCGTATATAGGGGAGGGGGCGACGCGAGCTGTCCAAACCCTTTACTACTAAGAAACTACTAAGAATGTTGCGAAGCATCTCTTTGACGCTCAATGTAACCACTCATGGCGAACATTTTATACTTTTTTCCGTTAAATACCTCTACTTAATTTCGTTTTAGTCTTATTTGAATCGCACTCTTTGGCTGTTACAAAGTAGATGTAAGTAGAAAGTACTATAAGGGTGCTCTATAGTATAAAACTACATCTATACTCCCACCTTATAACTTTCTCTGTTCTTCTGTTTTACTTCGTACGTCTATCCACGCTTTCACATTTGTCAGGTCACCTTTTCTGGCTTAGAACCCCTTAATGTTGCCAAGCTAGAATCTTAAAAGTACCCACTAAATACACGTAGATCATTAGGGGAGTCTCGCTAAACGGCAAAATCTGGACTTTTTGGATGAAATCTCTAGATTTGACCAACTAGGGTATAAAATCCACCACTCCCACTAGCTCGAGGACCTATTACTCACACTTACTCACATCTACTTCGTGGTACTCAAAGAGTGCAATTTGAATAAGACTAAAATGGGACCGAGTAGGTATAAGTTGGATCTGTATTTTATGGGTAGGCCCAATGCTAAGGCCCAAGTTATTTGCCTAGATACAGCCAAGGCTTGGATGGGTAGATTATTAAAGTAAATGTTACGCCGCGGCACATAGTATATTAATTTGAGTCACAAGAGTTGGCCAAGAGTAGAGTTTACAAGTGTATTTAAGTTAGCTAAATCGCAATTCCTCTCGTCAGGCAGTACTCCTCTAACGTTTTATTTGCGAACTCTCTATCTCTATCGAAACGAAAGGATCCTACTTTCTCGTTATCCCCTCCTCCTCGACGGTGAGCCTACACAACATCCACCCATTCTCGAATCTTGTTCTTCACCTGTACCTCTCTCTCCAAGAAATTCGTCCATTGCTTCATAATCACTCTTCATCTTCCATTCATTCATATCCTCCTCTCCGAAACAATGAAGTTCCTTAGCGTCCTCGTAACCCTCGCCCTCGCCTCCGTCAGTGTGGCTCAAAGCCCGAACTGTTCACGGCTATTCAACAAGTGCAATACCGACTGCGAGAGCAAATGTGGTGTGGCAAGCTTCGTCTGCATCCCGGAAACATGTAACTGCAATGGCTGTTAGATGGAGGTCAATTACCGTAGCTACGAACGACGACGGAAGTGTGTGGCCCGGGTAGGCTAGGGTACAACAGATGAGTGGTAAAAGCAAGCTAGGGACATGGTAAAAAGTTTCAATATAATGCTCTTACTCAAAAAGCTACCGCATCCGGTTTGTTCAATTAGACCAATGACGAGATAATCACAAATGGCAAAGGACTAATCGTGAAAGCCATGTATATACTACTACTGCTGCTGCTGCTGCTACCCCCTGGTCACTATGTATGTGTATCTAGGACTTTAAGTTTAAGATTTCCTATTTAAGCACTCGGACCAATCGGGATAATGCCTAAGTGCGCTACAGGGCTTGATCCGACATGCTCCGCACTACTTAAGGAGTAGTATTGTGAGGTACTAAGACGCAAAGTAGGTATCGCCAATACTAAAATCTAAATGTACATCTACGAGGTTTAAGAGATGATACCTTTTGCATAGTATATATAAAGTAATGATTAGGTATCTTACTACTATACCTATACCCAAACCTTACTTAGGATTAGACGTGTAGACTCGCTACCCTTACTAACTATTATACGAGTACCTTAACTTATTAAGTAGTATATATCGCACCGAAAAATCTTAGCTATTATCTCTTGGAATCGGTCTTACATTAAGTAAAACTAGAAGGATTCTTATAGTATCCCGATCGAACTATTCTTTACATGATCAGCGAAGTGACAGAGAATGATTCTATGTAGTGACTTATATCACTAGATCCTGGTTTAAAGGTTAGCACCTGCGTGACATTTTGGACTCATATGTAGCTTACCAAATGACGATTACAGAAATGCCAGATACTCGTTCAATTGACTCGTGTCACGCATCTCATGTAATGAAGGCACAGAGATCGTATCCATATGCGCTGATATGGTAGCCAATGAAGGACTACTGGCGTCTTCATGGGTGGGTGGTAACATCGTGAGTTCCTAGTCTGCCGCAAAGCAGACCTAGGTCAGAATTTGTGGCTCATTAGTTGTACTTTTTTGCCTTGAACTTGTTCAGCACATTCGTTGGAGTATCGGTCCCAGTGGTACCAAAATGCCTCGCATAAGCAAAGACTTGGTGGACCCAGAAACGCTGGCCCTAATGGAAAACCTCTAGACCAGCTGCCTTCATGGCTGTCGCATCAGCACCAAAGTACTTCAATGTATCGTGACATTCAATCCACATTTGTTGGCCTTTGCGATCTCCAGTGTAATAGTAACGACGATAGTCTGAGGTGTAATTTGGAGGGCACACAAAAGGCTTCTTTTGCTTTTTGCTGGATTTGGATTTCTGCGCCGTGACTTGCTTAATGGAATTCTCGCGCTTGTGCTTGGCGAGAGCTTCGATCCTTGGTGTTTTCCGAAGTCAAGTACGTAAGGGCCATCGATCTCGGGTTTGACCGCGATGAGAGTATGGTTTGACGACCGAGGAGCAAGAGGCGTTCGTGACGGCTGGGAGTTTGATGGGTCTGGTTGAGAGAGAGGCAGCTTAGAGTAAGATGGGGTTGGCTGCGAAAAGATCGGTTGCGAGTATGATGGAACTGACTGGGAAGACGGGGGCATCGAAAAATTTGGACGAGTAGAAGGTGGGGTTGAGTAGGATGTAGGGGTAGAGTGTGAAGGTCCAGGAGATGAGGGTGTAGCCATCGAAGCTGTGTACATGGCATACTCGACAGCCTTTATCATCACCGGATTCGACCTGTACATCTCGGAGCTCGTTTGAAGCCATCGCATATAGTCCATGGGTACCTCAAGGATCGGCTTGCCCTTGTGCTTCCCCCATGGAAATATGTATGACTTTGGATGAGCATTCCGAAAAGACTGCGATTGAGGTTGAATTTGCAAAGGGGGTTGAGATTGCGACGGAGGCTGAGATTGAGATGGACGTTGAGATTGCGACGGATGTTGAGATTGAGATAGAGGGTGAGATTGTGATTGAGATCCAATTTGTGAATTAGGTTGAGATTGGGACGGAATTTGCGAGGAAGGCTGATAATGAGAGGAAGGCCGAGATTGTAATTGTGATCGAATCTGTGAGGAAGGTTGAGATTGGGACGGAATTTGTGAAGAAGGTCGAGATTGAGAAGGAGGCCGAGATGCACGTTCAGAGTAATAAGCAGCCTCTGCCTCTGGGTAGTAGTCAACGTCGACCATTGTATCACATGTACATATGGTTGCGGGGTGAAGGTGGTACAGTGGGGATTCCTGCAGGACACCCAACAAATCCGTAAATCGGGTGCGCAAATACTGGATCCAAGTTATGTAAATTCTTAAAATAGCCAGCGTTCTGGTGGGGTTGTGGATGTTAGATGTTGAGGTGACGTTGGTTATTACACGTGTCTCAATTGAGTTTTCGCTTAAGCCCGTGCTTTACCCGATACGCGCTAAGGTTTAGTAAACAGACCGTCGCGTAAACAAAACCTAGCTAGACCCCTGAGGTCGAAGAGTATCAGACCACGTGACTATCGCCAGCAAATGAATTTCCGTATCAAGCATCTATTTTCCAAGTTTAGATTTTGTCTAAGAAGCTTGCAAATTATAGTACGAAAGTCTCTATCCTAATAGTAGATCTTTTCGGTATTAATAACCTGTACATATACTCATAATTGGAAGAAAACGCAGCAGCAAATAAATGGCTTTTGTTATTCTGCTCTACATTTGCATCCGAGTGATCAGATTCGACGTTCTAGAAAGGTGGAACAGTAAAGAGCTATGTACCGCTTTTGAGACCACCAAGAGCTAGGACCATAATTATTATATTCAAAAACTTACCTACCAACGCAGGTTATCCAACAACAGCTAGTTATTCTCTAGAAAGTGAAAAATCAATGACTCCCTAGATTATTAGATGAATTATGTTTAATGTAAAGGTACAATACTATTTCCTCGTTAGTACAACACTAGAGGCATGGAAGAAAGATGAAAGGGTTTTGGTATGCACATTGCATGGAACTTAGTTATTTCCATATAAGTACGAAGATTTCACCTGATTCGACAACGACAAAAGAGCGACGGATACAATATATATTCTTCACAAAAAACGTTCATCTTGTATACATCGCCAAAGCCTACATTTCATTCCTATCCCTAGATATCATGATACAATCATACTACATAAAGCATCCATTCATCCACCTACACCCCATCAACCAACGGGCTCAAACCCTGCGCCGGCCCAATAACCGACTCAAAGTAAAACTTCAATCTCTCAACCCTCGCACGATCCGCCATAAACCGTCCAAACGCAGCAGTATTCACAGTAGACATGTCAGAAAGCTGTTGCACTCCAGCAGGAGCAGCAATATCCGTTCGAACACTCCAACTACCGCCCGAAGTTCGGAGCTCCTGGAACTCATTGCTGACGTAGTAGTTGAAGAGCAACTTGGCGCTCTCGGGATGTGGTGCGTCCTTGAAGATGGCGCCGGTTTGGGGCCAGGCTGCGAATTGGCCGGTGGTTGGGCGGGTGGCGTTGAGTGGTGCAGAGGGACGGTTGAGGGAGGATGGGATGGCGACGGCGTAGGTGCTGTTTTGTTGGCGGACGATGGTACCTGGGGTTTGGGTACCGCGGACCCAGAATGGGTTTTGCTTCAGGAAGGACTCGAACCATTCGATGCCGTATTGTTGCATGCTGGGGATTGGGATTAGTCATGTTTTGGGTATGGAGTGAGAGCAGAGGACTTACATGAGATCAAATGCGAAAAGCACGGCATCGTCATCATTTGGATATGTCACTACCAATTTATCCTTGAACTCAGGTCGGAGGAAGTCATCCCACTCAACTGGGAGCTGTGTACCGGCTGCCAACTTGGATGGGTTGGTCAAAGTAGACCAATTGATAATATAGACTCCATACCAAGCTGCGAATGAGTCTCGGTAAGAAGGGTCAATCAAGTCGAAGTTGACTGGCTTGTAGTTGAGCAAAACGCCTTGTTGGGCCCAGCGGGGGAAGTCCTGGACGGTTTGAAGAACGGCGGCATCAATCTGGAGTTTTCCCTCGTTGAGTTGTCGATCAATCCTGCCAGCATGGTACTTGGAGACATCAACAGTAACATTGAGTGTCATACCCGGGAACCGAGCTTCGAAAGCAGTCTTCAACTGGTTCTGTTGCGCTGGCTCATCTCCCCCGGACCAAAGATTAATAACTCCTCCCTCAGTGAGCGCCGCAGCATGGAGCTCATCCAAAGTTCTGGTTTCGGCGATAGGAGCTGACTTCCAAGCAAAAAGGGAATCATAAGCAATAGTGCTGCCAGCCATGAAGGCTGTTAAAAGGAAAGAACGCATCTTTGGCGAAAAAATGACTTGAAAACGACTGGAAACACAAACGGCAAGATCGGAATGCGATGACTCGACGGGTGATCACAAGCCAGTTCCCGGGGCCACTACCTTCTACTTATATTATCGCCTTCCAAGGTGGCATAAACGTTTACATGACATGTTGTGGAGTCCCGAAATTTGAGGCTCCCCAGACCGGATAGGGGGGATCATGGAAGAACCTTGATTGTCGTAAATTTACCCCACATGTTTGACCAGGCATGTTGTAGCTTTGTGGGGTATATCTCTAGATGCGAAATAAGGCTTTACGACTTTGGTTCCGACAGACAGGTCACTATATTTGTAAACATATGTATATTTCACAATACAAGCTTCGCGACTATTGGTTCTGAGTCTTGAGTAATTGTACTGCGAAGTATTTTGGGTACTTGCGCTGACCACGACGGTAACAGACTTGAAAAGAGCTTTCCCAGATAGAAGTAAAACGGCACGTTGATAATTTTCAAGAGCAAGGTAAATCGACACCCCAGGGCCCACGGGGAAGAGGTCCTATACGGAGTACGACAGGTAGAAGTATGTAGTTCTTCGTCCCATGCCTAACAAACAGTAAGACTTCATGGGGACTTTTCCCTGTACTCAATTGAAAAGCCTCTTCAAACCCACGAAATTCAAATCTTTATTACACTCAACAAAAAGAACATCCAACGTATTCCCTTCTCCGTACTTCCCATCTCGGTCCCGAGAGACAGGTTTGTGGCGATTAAGGCGTATGCCGTCCACTTAGCATGGAATCTGGTAGAAAGCTTGGGTAGCTAATTCATGAGTTTATTTAGAGTTTCTGGGCTGCTTATGACCACTTTCCAGGAGACTGAAGTCGGAAATCGAAAAAGCTTGACCGCCGGGCGCCGAAAGTCAATCCATCCCCTTTTCCGAGGAATAAGCGAGGGGAGGAGAAGATTTGGAGAAGGCCGTGGAAGTTGGCTGGATGGAAGGAAATGTATTTCGGCTGTACTGTATCGAAAGAGAGACGATGTGTGGAATATTATGCTTCAATGAACAGACTTGAATTAGATCGTAAGCTTATACTCATATGTAGAAGTACTGTAATATCCAAAACAACCAACCCGACACGAAAAAACAAACCACCATACTCCGTAATCCACCACAATTTCAGAAAAGCCGTCCTGTTCCTTGGTACCCTACAGCACAGCCCCGCAATCCGGAATATGCCTTTGAAGGAGACGGTAAATACCACTTCAGGCATCCACTTGCACTTTCAACACTGGGCATAATTACATAAATTTCCTCGCACATGTTCGCGTCGAAAATTTCTAATCGAGCCCTAAACATACCGTTCCGTAGTAAATCGAATTTAAGAAGGATGCTGAGTAGGCTTGTAGAGTGCGAAATAGTGACAACTAGAGTAAAGCAGAAGCTCCTACTTGCTACAAGTCGTACTTCTACGTAGAGGGTTGCGAGAAAGGCGGGATCCGTAGAGACCTGTTCTCTAAGTGGCCAAACAAGCAGTTTTGATACTCCACTCGCCTACCATAGCATTCTTGTTACTTCTTAAGTTCGATTTACGAAGTACTACGGTATTTTATTCGATTATACGACTTCAATACCTTGATTTTAGGGATTCGTACGACTTCACTACCTTTATCCCTACCCCTGTTAGTACGCTGCTTTCGAAAGACCTTTTTATAGTGTAGATAGAAAGGTAGCTCGATTCCTTTCGTCGACTAATTACAGTGTTTGGAATCTCCCCTCCTCTCCTCTCCTGACTACTAGGAAAGGAGAAGGAGATCTATATCTTTGGCTAGGAGAAGGAGAGGAGAATAGGTCACTTGTCTAGAAAGGAGTGGATAAGGAGAGGTAGGCTTCGGGAGAGGAGTAGGAAGAAGAGGCTAAAATAAGGTAGAAAATAAGGCTATTCGCAAGTACGCTAGGTTCGTTAAAGTACGCTTCGTTAAGAGCTACGCCTACTAGAAGTATTTATACTCGAGTACCCCCTTGCTATAGATTAAGGACGTATATAGGCTCATATTAAAATACTTAAGTATTCTATTAAAATACTTAAGGTAGGGGGGGCTACCCCTAGCTACCGCTCTTAGTAACTCGACGTTTCTACTCTAGTATAATTTTAGGTATGTTTAGGAAACGCGTCTTTATAGCTAATAGTACCTTAGGGGTCCCTTTGTAATATAATAATATTAGTATCTAAAGCTATTCCTATCTACTATTTAAAGCTATTCGTACTTTATCTATTACTATACCTATTATAAACCCTCCTACTTTCTCTATCGCTACCGCCGCTTATCGAGTACTTATACTACCTCCTATAACTCCTATACTACCGTCGTCCTTTAACTCTATTAACGACAAGTCTATATAGTCGCTATAAGAGGATTCGTAGTATACGACCGAGAATAAGGCTATCGATATACTAAAACTTCAGGTAGCGACCTATTAGGGCCCTAGGCAAGGCTTCTAAATAACTAAGAAACAGAGGAGTTATCGATATAAAAGTAAGGAGGTATACTATGTTATTATAAAGTGTTAGAAAGAGGGTAAAAAGAACACCTAGATAAAGGAGAAGAATAGGGGTATTTATATATTAAAAATATATAAAGGGAGTTCCTATAAAACTAACTATCCTTATATAGTAGAGTTAGTTATATAAGATAATAAAAGGTAGTTATTTTATATAGTTAATACTTACTATAACTATATAAGTTTATTACTTATTAGCCTAACTATATATTATCTTTCGAATCCTATACTAATTTATACTAGGGTCTAATTAATATATATCCCTTCGTACGGAATATATATAGCGCCTAGGCTTAGTATAGGGCTTTAAGCGAGCCGTGGCGCCGCTATACCTAATCAGGACGTGCTAAGTATTAAACTAGTACTTTATTAGAGGGTACGAGAGGCCTATCGTAGTATAGCGTAGTAGTAGTATTAGTAGTTATCTAAGAGGCCTTTTAACAACCTTTCTAGCGCTCTTTTTAACCTTGTTATTCTATATTAAAGGATCGTTTTTCCTCTATCCTATGTAGGGTATTATTAGTTTAACTTATTGTTAAATATATAAAGTGTAGTATAGGAAGAGGCTAAACCTTAGTATTAGACTATTCCTATTATTAATACACTTCGATACCTAGCAAAGGTAGTAGACTAGGGCACTACTATTATATAGTAGTGCTAAGCCCTACACCTGTACGGTCGAGTGTAGCTACCTAATCGAGTGTAGTTACCTAATCGGGTATAGTATATAATCGAGTGAATATACTCGATAATATTGTACCGACAGGTATATTAAATATAAAAAAGAAGGAGTAGTAGTAGTAGTAGAAGTGGTAGAAGCTATACGCGTTCGAGACCTAACGTTAGGGCTAAGCCTTAGCGCTATATATATTCCGTACGAAGGGATACCTATCACGAATCACGTGTTCACGTGATACTTGTTATAATAAGAGGCGCGACCCTCGACAGGCACATCCAGGTTGCTTATAGCAAATAGGGATCGCTTGGGGTAGCTAAGCGATCCAAGGATTTCCATTGGTTATGATCACGTGACATATGTCGCTAGCTAAAGCGACGGGCTGGCAAGCTAGCAGGCGAAAAAGCGACGAGCTAGCAAGCTAGCATTTGGGGATGAAGGTTCTATATAAGACTAGCACGTCTACTATTAGATAGGAGCTTCGTGTTCAACTTAGTTATTAATCTTCTTATATTTGTTTAATATCTTTGATATAAGTAACGAGTTCATTTCCAAGTGAACATCCCGATAGTCTTCTTCTTATTATAGTATACTAACCAGCGAACACTCAGCCAAGTTTAGTTAGCCAGTTTGAGTATTCGTTACATAAGTGAACAACCCGATAGTCTTCTTCTTATTATAGTATACTAACTAGCGAACACCTAGCCAAGTTTAGTTAGCTAGTTTAAGTATTCGTTATAATACCCTCCCTTAAGTTCGAATAAATATATCTACTAAAAAACATATTAAGATTATAAACCTTTATACCTCTAGTCTTTGTCCCTACTAGATATTAGAGGTACTTTTATATTTAGAAGATAGCGATACTTGTAAATTAATAGCTTAGGATATTAATAATATCTTATTAAAAGCTCGAATTAAGATACTAGATAGTAAAACTCCTATATAGTAGTTAATTTAAGATCTTAAGGATTAGGGCTTCTTTATACGCTAGGAAAAAAACCCCTAGATAATACTCTAACTTATCTCTTTTATACCTATTCTAACTTATTAATTTATATAAAGTAAATCCTAATCTCTTACTCCCTAATTTTACTTTTAATATAAATAACACTTATCTACTAATACTAAATATTAGTAGTATTACTAGTAATAATTTAATAGTTTTACTTACTATATACTTTCTCTATAGTACTACGAAGCCGGATTATATATAGGCGATAGAAGCTCTAAAAGAGCTATTTATTAAGTATAATATTAACCTTCTATTAATATATTCAATAGATTAAGAGCTTACGCTAATAAACGCTCTTACTAACGTCTTTCCTAACTCTTACTATCTCCTTTAATAGTAGTACGTTACTCGGAACGTTTAATTAAAGGCTTAGTAATTTTTTCTAAAACCTTATTGTCGGGACGTAAAGGTGGTTTTAATCACGTGGCTGCACTAGACCACTTTGGTACTAGTGCAAAAGCTGGAGCCTCAAGCTTATAGCTTCATGTATACTAAAAAGAACAAGAATTATTACCAAAACCTAGAACCCAGAAACCTCTATTCTACTCGAGTAGGCCTGTATTCCCAACACTTATACTATACTAGAAGGCTAGGAATAGGAGGGCTACCCCTTATATATATTATTTATAGATAAGTAGGAGGAACTATTAGATTCGACCTCCGAGGAAACGTTTAATTATTATTTTTTAGCGTAGCGGACGAAAGGCTACCCTAAAGGTATAATTAAGTACTATATAAATATATAGTTATTATAGAAAGAGAAACTTATAACGTACTAGGTAGATAGCTATCCTTACTTTAGGTATATAGCAAATAAACTCTCGAATACTATAAATTAGGCTAATTTAGTATATAGAAATACTATTACTAATAGACTTAAAGGACTCTATACTTATATAAAGCGGTATATCTTAGTTTTAACTTCTAATCTCCTAGGCGTATATTAACGACTAACCTTGTTTTAGAACTTATAATACTAGTATATTAAAGAGACTATATTATATTAGAGAGATTAACGAATTACCGAATTAAATTACCCTCTTTTTAGCTAGTTAAGCTATATATTTATAAAACTACTATTACTTTAATAGCTAGGGAAATATAGAAACTCGATCGTTATATAGGCTACTATCCTAAGAGAGCCTATACTTACTCTATAATTAAGTCTTTAGATATACTATATTAGTATATAGTTTAGAAGGTTCGCGTAATTAGTAGGATAATTTAACTCTTAATAATTAATCGTTATTAGTATATTATTTATCTTCTAATTAGTATAATCTTTAAAGATAATAATACTAAATATTTACTCGTACCTCTTCCTATAAAACATAAGAGAGGTAAGGCTATAAGTTCTACTAAAAGATAATAAGCTATAGGATAGAGTAGTAGGATTAATTTAAGTACTCGAAATCGCTCTAAGTTTAAATATCCTACGTAGTCTTTTACGCCTAATCCTATAGCTAGCGGTTCTATAAATAATCCTATTAAGGTAGAAGATAATAATACTAATAATACTAGCGATACTAGCGATATTAGTTCTATATCTACTTTAAGTATCTACTAATAACTTATTTCTTTAAGTTTATCTACTACGCCTATTTTAGTATTTTAAGCTTCTCCTATAATCGTAACTCTTTAATCTAATACTTCCTCTTAATTATATTATAAGTAGTAATTTAAGGCTTTATTCGCTAACGATTTAACTCCTTTAGAACGTTCCTAGGCTACGCTATTCGCTTAAAGGTTAGCTATACTAAGATCTCTTAAGAATATACTTATACTAATATAGTATAACTCCTAGGCTTAAGCCTCTTAGAAAACCTTCCCCTAATTTATATAGTTATTTCCTACTAGAAGTAGTAATTAAGGATAAGAAAATACTATTTCTAGTATATAATTAGGTTAAAATCGTCTAGTAGATAGCTAGTAAGATACGTATAAGCTAGGAAAAGTCCCCTACTAATAGTTCCTTCGCGGATTATACTATAAGCGTTAGATAGTAATTAATAATCGATATCGCGACTCCGAGTACTACAAATATTATCCGATATCTACCTAGGGTATTTATTCTATTTAAGGACTAGGAAGTAGAAGTAGGAATAACCTTATTTTATATAGCTACGAATTATAGTAGATAGATAAAATAATTATAGAAATAGAGGCTTATAGCTATAAAGACTATAATACTACCTTAGAGGGGAAAGCGGAGTTTTTTAGATAGTTATAGAATAATCTATAAAAGTAAAACTATTATAAAACTATTTCTAGATAATTTAAAATTATATAACTATTTTAAATTTTAAACTAATATAAGATAATTTAAAAGCTAAATAGTCTTTAATTTATAACTATTTAAATAAATAATAGTCTTAAGACTATTTATAAGTATAAAAGTTTAAATTAATAATTATTTTAATATTAAATAGTTTTTATTTATAGCTATTTAAATATAAGATAGTTTTAAGAGTATTTTACTTATAAATAGTCTTAGATTCATAACTATTTTATATTTAAATAGTTTTATTCATAGATAGTCTAAGAATTGTTCTTAAATAGTCGCCGAACGATCGTAGAATGGTTCTCGGACGCTCCCGGGACGGTCCCGGGACGCTACGGAAAAGTACCCTATAGAGCCGTATCCAGGGTGCGGAGCCGCAGCGCACGGGCCACATCACGTACTCGGTACTGCTCCCATGCGCTTAAGCCCAAAGCTATAAAGATATAAGTGTTAAATTCAGTCGATTCAGCGAGATTTGACGGGCGCGCGCCATGGGCGGCCTCACGTGTAATATTGGCGGCGGGCGTCAAGGGGTTAGGTGCCGCGCGCATGGTGCATGCCCGGAGGCGCTCGAGTAGAGGCCGGGAGTGCCTTGCGCGCACCCTGCTTGTGTAATCACACATACACCCAGGAGTAGGATTTAGGACCGTCCTACGAGCGTCCTACGAGCGTTCGGAGACTATTTTATATTTAGGAAACTAGTCTTAACTATCTTATTAATTTAACTATCTAATATTTTAAAACTATCTTTATATATAAACCGCCCTCCTCCTATTACCTAGCGGTTTTTTCCCTAGGACTAGATTCAATACAAAACCCTCTTTCGAGAGTCTCTAGATAGTCCAAAAAACTCCGCTTTCCCCTCTAAGGTAGTTAAGGGGATTACTAGGTAGGATTTTATATACTATAAACCCCCTTTCCCGCGGACGTCTCTAGGCTTCTTAAGTAGATATTCTAGTTATAGTTATATAGTAAAGAAAATATTTTAGTATTATAGCGTTTTATACTTATATATATACCCTAGGAGTCGTTTCGTTTAATCAAGTATCTTTTTACCTATTATTATTTATAAATACTAAAGTTTCTTTAGTTTTTTAAAGTCGTAGTAACAAGGTACTTTAATAAGTCTTTATTACTTATAAATTCTACTCCTTTTTAGGTACCTTTTTATACGGTTAGTAAGTTAATAAAGCTATTTCTATATTTCGAGTACTCCGAGATACGGTATACTTAGAACGCCCTAGTTACCTTTTTAGGTTAGACTATAAGTATTTTAATAGAATGCTTAAGTATTTTAATAGGACCCCGTATATATCTGCCTAATTTCCACCTGTTTTACTACTATATTTTAGACCTATTTTAGACCTACTAAAACCTATAACACCTAGCCTTAGGAGTACTCCCGCCCTCTCCTATCCGGTACCTGGCGAGGATAAGGAGTACTAATTAGTTAGGATTAGAGTAGGAAGGAGAGCGCTCTAATTTATATATGTGACGAGCATGGATGGAATAGCTTTAACCAACTGCGCCAGCGGGCCAAAAAGGCACAAGAATTGATCGACGATCAATTCGCTATTCTACTACATTAGGAATGCACCCGGCACCACCCCGTGACTCCCAGCCACGTGACGATCCGTCACAATATAGATAGGAACGGAGAATCCGTAGGAGAGGAGTAGCGGGGAGAGGTTTAGAGGGGAGATTCTAAACACTAACTAAGTAATAGTCTCGATTTAAAGAGGAATTAGCTAGCTAGCTTATAGTTTATACTTATTCTTTTTTAGGGAAGGGAAAAGTAGCTAAGAGGGAGTAACTAAGACACTTATTAAATTAAATTATATTTCTAATTATACCTACCTACGTAGGAGGAGATATAAGGTAGCTACCTAGCTACTTATAAACTACTTAATTATCCTACGTACTTTTAAAGTTACAAATAGCTTTATTTTTCCCCTTTACTCTCTTGCTTTATTACTCGCGAGTTAGGCGTCCAATAGCTTAGAAGAAAAGTAGTATTAATATTCTAGGGCTCAAATTACCTCTAAGACGTAATTATCCCTTTAATTGTGTACGACGAGGGTAGCGCAAGGGATAGAAGAGAGTTTACAGGGGAAAAGGTAGTAAAGTCGTACGGGACCCGGAAATCAGGGTATTTAAGTCGTATAATCATTGTATTCCCATGTTGTTCTGCGACATGCCTACGGAGTCATTTCGCGGTCATGTACGTTACTGTATAACTTGCTTCATAAATAGCGGGAGTAGCTGGTCGATCAGCATTTCGTCCCAGACGTAACAAAAGTTGAGTTTACGGGGGGTTCTTACCCTGTTGTTCTCCACTGTACACCCCCCGTAAACTCAACTTTTGTTACGTCTGGGGGTTGAATCAAATCCAAAAACCAACAACCCTTCCATCCTTACCTCTCCTCCTCCTCCTCCTACGAATGCCCACCCTACATATATCACACCACGAAATCCCGTACTAACCCAATAACTAAAAATCAACATTTATCACGTCCGACAAGGACGAAGTATTCTGAAGTACAAGTATACATATTAAGATATAGTCTTTAGTTGAAAGATCATCCGTATTGTAATGCCGTCCCTGTACTTAAGCGAGTATGCATCTTACAGTATAAGAGAGTTTCGGTAGAATATTAAGCGCCCACGCCCACGCTTAATCCCATCACGCCCTCCATTTAAGGAGAACAGAAACAGAAGGGTGAAAACTTGAGAAAGCTATCGAGGATAAAAAGTACACAGGATGAATCAATCCGTGCTCACTCAAAAGCAAAAAAAGGGTACAGTAAGAAGCAGGAAACATGAATAGAAAAAAAAATGTATTTCTCCTAGTCCTTACAAGACAGATTCATAATCTTCACATTTACAGCCTTCTATATTAAAACTCCAAAAAGCCCTCATCTCTCCATCAATCATAACTCATCCTTCCCCTTCCCAGGCGCCTGAACCGGGCCCTCAGGTCTCCCACTATCTTTCTGCAGATTAACACCATTCTTCTTCCTCCATTTCTCCCACAGGGCCCAGAAATCCTTCTCCATCCCTTTCTCCATCTGATCCGGTAGCACAACGGTATACTTCACGATCAGATCCCCGAATTCGGTGGTGTGGTAGACGCTATCGCCGTCCTCGTGCCATTTTGGCATTCCCTCCCCTTTAACGTGCTCGATTTGCCCTGGTTGGATGGCTTGTCCGCGGGGGCGGCTGAGGGCTACGATGTGCCCGTCTAAGTGCGTGAGGTTGCGAGTCCAGTCGCCCATCCAGGCTTCGCGGAGAGAGAGCACCTCGTTCCAATATAGGTTATCGCCTTTTCGCCGGAAGAAGGTTCCGTCGACTTTTAGTTCGTTGTCTTCTACCAGGTTGGCCTCCTTTTCTACGAGTGTGACATGTAAGTCACCAGCGACATAATCGGGACTTTCGTCAGCGTCGTTCTCGTATATGATTCTTTTGCCTTTTGGCGCACCCCTCTCGACGACCAATTGGAATGTGTTGACCTTTCGCACCACCCTCGTTCCAGCGCAGACTGGACATTTATGCTTGATGGTTTTCCCCTGGCCGCCGCAGACATCGCAGTTCACCTGTACTTGCTGGAAAATCCCAGGAGCCAGCATATGTTTCTGAATCTTGACACCATGGCCACCACAGCTCGTACACGTCTCGACCTTTCCATCTGCACTCCCACTCCCTTCACATTCCTCGCAAATCTGCTGCTTTTCCAGTTGAAACTCGGTGGTATGTCCATTGTAGAAATCTCGAAGGGGAACACCCACTCGAACCTCCATATCTGGACCCCTTCGTTGACCATGTTGGTGCCCGAAATGTCCACCACCCCCAAAGAATCGGGAAAAGACGTCGAATGGATCGTGATGCCCACCTCCTCCTCCCTGTTGCCGCTGCTTCAACCCTTCGTGGCCATATTTGTCGTAGATCTTTCTCGACTCGGAATCGGAGAGGGCTTCATAGGCTTCGGCGATTTCGACGAACTTTTGCTTTGCTGCCTCGTTCCCACTGTTGGGCGGGTTAGATATAATCTGCATAAGATATAGGAGTCGGAAACTCTTACGGATTCTTGTCCGGGTGGTATTTCTTGCTCAGCCTGCGATATGCACTTTTAATAGTCTTATCTGACGCCTGTTTATCTATTTCCAAGAGCTGTGGGAGGTTAGTAAATGTTATATGAATTGTAGAAATGGTCTCAAAGTTGACAGGCGAACTCACTTTGTAGAAATCCTCGGCACAGAGAGCTAATTGCAGCATGCACAGCAGCACCAAAAAAGTCGAAGGGAGCCACATGGTGAGTTATGTTATGTTTGCGCCGAGTATGCGCCTGCAAAGGAACGATCCAATGCGAATTGGGGAATTAGATAGTGACCAGCATAAAAACCAAATGAGGGACTGTACGAGGGGAACGCGATCATACAATGCGGTCAGAGGATCTTTTGGGAAAATATCAGTCTAAGTCTCTACACTAAAAAGTAGAACTCCAGCTGGCTTCAAGACACGCTGTTCTGTCCCCTCCGATCTTGTGCCGATTTTCAGGGGTCCAGTCGTCCCGTTGTCCCGCCCGTGATGGTCCGTGATAGCTGCGGGTACCCGACCTTCGGCCCGAGTGGTATTTTGTCCGAGTCAACACCAATTCAGTGAAGTACGAGTAGAGCAAGTACGGTCTCACAAGACGAGGCCAACCATTAGTAACATCAAACACCACGTTTACTATTCATCCTTCGGATTCTCAGCACTCTACATGATTGCGCGATCACTTGTGTCGCATATTCCAAATCCAATTCTACGTCTGTTCAACCAACAGAGCTTCCAGTATGGGTGCCGCCAAAAAGTATGCCATCCTTCCCATGGAGGATGAGAACATGGGTCCAGCAAAAGTCGTCGAGAAGAAGAGGGAAAAACGCAGACACGACAAATCATCTTCTTCCGGACGCGACAGGCACAGAGACCGAAGCCGAGAAAGAAGTCGGGAACGATCCCCACGTCGCGACACCGAACATCGATCGAAAACGATTCGGAAGAGAGAGGCAAACGATGCGGATTTTGAGGATAGATGGGGCGATGAGGAGTATGTTTCTGAGCCGGACCCAGAACCAGAGTTTCAGGAGTCTGCCTCGAAGCGCCTGAAAACGGATCACAAGGATGATGAGGAAGAAGACATTTCAGACGCAGAAAAGGAACGAAGGAGGGATCAGGCGGAGAAAGATGCATTTGCAAAACGTCTGCTGTCCAAGGATAAGGATAAAACTAAGAAGCTAGTAGAAGATAGGTCTTCGACGAAGGAAGGAAACATCCTGGCGCAACGACGAGCACTGGCTGAAGATGCAGCTGCGAGAGATGCTGCGCTTCCAGATCTTCGAGAACGGTCTCGTCAGGAGTACCTGAAGAAGAGAGAAGCAGAGAGATTAGCACTTTTACGCAAGCAAGTCATGGAGGAGACGGAGGAATTACGAAGTGGCGCAAGACTGTCAGAAAAAGAGAAAGCGGAATTCGCAAAGAATCGGGAGGTTTTGCGAATTGCAGAGGAGAGGCTACGAATTGATGACCATCGAGATGGGTACGCGATGCCCGATGATTATATTACCGAGAAGGGGAAAATCGATAGGAAGAAGAAAGAAGAGGCCATGTACAAGAGATATGTCGACAAGGACGAGTACGGACAGGAAAAGTTTGTTACTGAGCATGAGGAGTGGGAAAGGGAGCAAGCAGCAAAAGCCAAATCTCAGATCAAAAGCACTGAACGGTTCGATGAGGGCGAATATGATTATGTTTTGGATGAAGAACAAGGGATCAAGTGGGTGATGGATTCGAAATTGCCTGGAGAAGGAAAAGGAATGTCAAAAGAGGAGAGGTTTATAGCAGAGCAGTTGAAGGCCGCCGAGAAAAAGGCTCTTTCTATGGAGGAAACTCGAAAAAGTCTTCCCATCTACCAGTACAGAGATGAATTCTTGGCTGCCCTAGAACAGCATCAAATTTTGGTCATTGTAGGAGAAACAGGAAGTGGAAAAACCACCCAACTTCCTCAGTACCTACACGAAGCGGGTTATACTAAAGACGGACTGAAAGTTGGATGTACTCAACCTCGTCGTGTAGCAGCCATGTCAGTTGCTGCTCGTGTGGCTGATGAAATGGGTGTCAAGGTGGGTAATGAGGTTGGATACTCTATCCGTTTTGAAGATTCTACGAGTGATAAGACAGTCCTCAAGTACATGACGGATGGTATGTTGTTGCGAGAGTTTATGACGGAGCCAGACTTGGGAGGTTATTCAGCGCTCATGATCGATGAGGCTCACGAACGGACTGTTCATACTGATATTCTTTTGGCCTTGGTGAAAGATTTGTCGAGAGAGCGACCCGAGATGAAGCTTCTAATCTCTTCAGCCACCATGAATGCATCAAAATTTGCAGAATATTTTGATGATGCTCCTATCTTCAACATTCCGGGACGAAGATATCCAGTTGATATTCATTATACCCCACAACCAGAGGCAAATTACCTAGCAGCTGCTATCACTACTGTTTTCCAAATTCACACCACTCAAGGCAAAGGAGATATCTTGGTCTTTTTGACGGGTCAAGATGAAATTGAGGCAGCGGAACAAAACATCACAGAAATCTCACGAAAGTTAGGGAGTCGAGTGCCTGAATTGGTCATTTGTCCAATTTACGCAAACCTTCCCTCAGAACTTCAAAGTAAAATTTTCGAACCTACGCCAGAAGGGTCAAGAAAGGTCGTCCTGGCTACTAACATTGCTGAAACAAGTTTGACGATTGATGGTATTGTATATGTCATTGATCCAGGATTCGTCAAGGAGAACATCTACAATCCTGCTACTGGAATGTCAAAACTGGTAGCAGTTCCTTGCTCACGTGCCTCTGCGAATCAGAGAAGTGGTCGTGCTGGTCGTGTTGGGCCTGGGAAATGTTTCCGACTTTACACGAAATGGGCTTTTATGAACGAGATGGAGGAGAGTACCACACCTGAAATTCAAAGGACGAATCTCAATGGAGTTGTCCTGTTGTTGAAATCCTTGGGTATCAATGACCTCCTGGAATTCGAATTCATGGATCCACCACCCACCGAAACGCTGATTGGCGCACTGAATCAATTATTCGCACTCCAAGCGCTAAATCATCAAGGGGAACTCACCAAAATGGGTCGACAGATGGCAGAATTCCCTACCGATCCTATGCTCGCTAAAGCCATCCTTGCAGCTGACAAGCTCGGCTGCGTGGACGAAGTCCTCTCTATCGTCGCCATGCTCTCCGAAGCCTCAGCCCTCTTCTTCCGACCCAAAGACAAGAAAATCCACGCCGATTCGGCCCGCGCTCGCTTCACTATCAAAGAAGGCGGTGACCACCTTACCCTCCTCAACATCTGGAACCAATGGGTCGACAGCGACTTCTCCTTCGTCTGGGCCAAAGAAAACTTCCTGCAACAACGCTCCTTGACCCGCGCCCGCGACGTGCGCGACCAACTCGCCAAACTCTGCGAACGTGTAGAAGTCACCCTCTCCACGGTCGGCCAGAACGATCTCGTCCCCATCCAGAAAGCCATCACGGCGGGCTTCTTCCCTAACGCGGCGCGTCTTCAACGTGGTGGTGATAGTTACCGTACCGTCAAGAATAATACGACGGTGTATATCCATCCTAGTTCGGTCCTGATGGATAGTAATCCCCCGATCAAGATGGTGGTGTATTATGAGCTGGTCCAGACTACGAAGGAGTATATGAGGAGTTGTTTGCCGATTAAGCCGGAGTGGTTGCATGAGGCTGCGCCGCATTTTCATAAGAAAGGGGATTTGGAGGAGGAGAGGAAGATGCCGAAGGGGAGGTTGTAGATTAGATTCAGTTGGAATAGATGTAGGTAAGGGTGTTGTGCCGGATGTATGATAATATAAGAGTCGGCTTCTCACTTTCCTTGCCTCTTTTTTGGGATAGTGTACAAGTATCCATTCTCTTTTAATTCGTTGTGGCGGTATACTCGTACATGGTGTTTTCCTTGGTCTTGAGGGGAGCAAAGGGACGGAATGGTACTTCATTTTGTGTAGGTATATTCACCTTCACCTTTATCATTGGGACGACGTTCTCTTTTACTAACTTCCACCTTTACCTACTGACTTTCACCATTCCGCTTGTCTTCCACCCCGTCAGGACCCACGTGATTGTAATTTCCACAAGACGCGACGGTGTCGTAGACGTAGCTGCGTAATCTTAAACCTCGCACGTCATTCTAAATATTTATATTCTCGACCCCTCCTCCTTCTCGCCTCTCCACACCAACGCCAACGCCAACGCCGACGACAATGACAACACCACAAGGTAAGTACCTACTACTACTTAACGATTCTCTCAATTCATTAGAAACACTTGTGCGCATCGAATACTGATCTTTTTCTTAGTCTCGCTGCACGGAGCGGGGTTTGCCACGTTGGTGGGGTGGGGTTTTCGTCGCGATGGGAGGATGGATCTGAGGACTTTGGTCTTGGGAAGTAGTCGATCTTTGGCAAGTGCTTGCATCAAGTACGAACCTACTCTCCTACCCCTCATTCTCAACAATCCATTCAAATCCTACGCGATCGCCCGTCGAGAAAATACTGATCATCCCTCTAGTCTCGCTGCACGGACCAGGGTTTACCACGTTGGCTTTTCGTCGCGGCGAGGGGGATGGGTGTGGAGGGAGTTTCCTTTGGCAAGATCTAGAGGCCCCAAGCTAAAGTAAGTAATCTTACGCGCAACGATCATTCATAAATTCAGAACATCTGCGTGAATTGAATACTAATCTTTGCAATAGTTTCACTGCACGGAGTGAATTTGGCCTTTTGACTTAGCGCGGGCAAACTCTCATCTTCCACCATGGCATCTCGCGTTCGTTGAGTGATCGTTTCGGCGATCTGCTCGTGGGCTTTCTTCAACAACAACAGCAACTACACAACATCCTGGGCACAGGGACCAGCATAAGCAGATAGTCTTTTAGACTTGACTGCTTCTAGCTTTCTTCGTAGCGAAGGGCTTTTATCTTCTGCCTTCTGGCTTTCTTCGTAGCGAAGGGCCCTTTTTTTTCAAACGACAATGACATACTGGGCGTATGGACCAGAAACTTCACCGGCATTACACAACACACTGGACGTACCGACCAGAATCAGCAAATTTCAGATAGACATGCTGGGCGCAGGGACCAGCTTCATCGACCACCCACTCGTCCTCCATTTACGCACACAACAATGGTACCTTTCCGACCTCAAGAGCGCTATCGCAGATCCTAGATCGAGGTAGACTTCTACTCGAGGAATACAAAGCAATACCCAAATTCCTCCGCCTACGATCAAGATACCGATACACCACTCTCACCTATCGAAACAACTTTCAAAGCTACATCATACGCAAAGAGTGGATGAAAGCATCTTTCAGGGGAGGCTTCGCCTAGCGACTGTGATAATTTGGTGCAGGAAGTTGGGACCAATTCCTTGTGGGAGAGGCTAATGTAACTCTTTTAGGAAGTGATGGTACCAAAGATAAGCTGAATGGAGGAACCAGCGGAGTGGCATGAATGATTAGGGCGTCTTGGGATGTGCGGGATCAAGCTACCAAGATTGAGATGAAGGTGCGTTGGAGGGGAGAGAAGAGTGAAGTTGGCAACGGTGGAGGAACTTTCTAGAGTTCAACTCTGATTACAGCTGTTAATTGAACACTTTGCCTCGTCATTCTTGACTTTGTAGCTGAGTGCACATTTTTATCGCATGAACTTGAAGTGACTTGTTGACTTTTCGTGAAGTAGAGTCTTGTCTTTCTTACAGCCCATAGTCGTACAGTACCTTTTCCCTTGCTTACCTTTGTACCTTCATCACGAGATCTTCTCTATCCTTCTCTTGTTCTTTATCAGTCGCAATACACTCTCTCGAACAAAACCTGCGAGACCTGTCAGAGTCATACAATCATACAATATAGCATCAACTTACACATCCGTAATCGTATCCCGATAAGCCTAAAGACCCACCTTCTTCCCATAATACTTATAACACAAGTCCGAAAACGTCCTTTTTCCCCGTAACTCAACCCCAAACCGGCGTCCCATATAAAACGACATCTGCTAAGTCTTGCTATTACAAGTATCAGAACAAGCAGGTATCCTAATATTTAACACAACTAACTGATGACCTTTCCCTTCCTCGCCGCTCTGAATAATAGGCGCTAGGAACGACATCGCGGACTCGTAGGCTTCCTTGGTAGGTTTCTTGTAGATAGCCTACAGCCAGGATTCACTGTCTCTAATTTCCGTAGAGTGTTTTGAGATGAGGGAGACGGAGAGTCTTATTTCTTCGAGGATAGCGATACGGGGTTGTCCTGGTTCGAGGGGCTTGTAGAGGTAGGATGGTGCTTGCTTGTTGAGTTTGAAGATCTTTGTGCTGCCGTCGGGTTTTCTACAGTGGACTTCGTAGGTGAAGGGGGATTTTTCTAAGTCCATTTTTAGGTTACGTGATAGGGGGTCTAGGGTAGTTTGATGATCGGGTCGACACGTGGAATAGTAACTATGCTAATACTGTAGAGGATTTGACAAGCGAGGGAGCTGTTGTTCCCCTGGAGTTTAAAGCGGGGTTTCGACATTATATGCTACAGAGGAAAGGATTCACTATGTCAAGCATCAAGCAAACCCAGCTTGAAAGCTACAGACATAATAAATATGTTTGCGAAAATTTTGGAGCGCTAGATCAGGTTTGCCATTGCTGCTTACTATGAAGGCATGATTAGATAGAGAGCTTGTCATGATATTCCAATAATGGGCAATCTGGCAAAGAATAAGAATCTTACCAGACATCATAGGGAAAATACTAGTATTTACTCTATAAACGAACGATCCTTGATTACGTCCTCCTTCAGCTTTGTCCATCTGCTCATACAGACTCTCCCCTCTTTAATAACAGCCAACAAATTCTTTGATAGCGTAGCCAGTACCTTAATATCCTTAAGCGGATTCTTAGTTAGAATTAACATATCCGTAGCAAATCCTCACTTAATTTGACCCAAGAACTTTTCCTGTCCTATCATTTTTGCAGGTGTGATAGTCGCGCTTCGCAAAATCTTAACCGAAGAAAGGACTTGGCTGCGAATGGTAAAATCTTCCAATTGCGATTCTCCAAGGTGACCGAGTAGATCCGAGCCGTAGCAAATATTGACTCCCGCATCCGCTGCGATCTTGAGGCCACGGAGTCCCGCGACGAAGACTTCCGAATTCTTTTCCATGGATTCCTGGGGCATGTAACCAGAATATTTTTTATAGGCCATGGCGGTGTATGTTACTAGTATAGGCGTTAGATATGCCCCTTTTGAGACCATCAACTCCGCGGTCTCTTTATCAATCATGTTTCCGTGCTCAATCCCCAAAACACCGTTCTCCATAGCTTACCTTATCGATGCTAGAGTGTAGGCGTGAGAAGTAGCGTACATCTAACTATTTCTCGCCACTGTTGTGATAGCAGTGAATTCATCAGCCGTAAACTAAATATTATCAATTCTGTCTATAGGACTACAAACACCACCACCGCCCATGATCTTAAGGAAGTCAGAGCCCGTTCGGACACATTCCCGAGCTGATCTTAGACACTCTAGTACGCCGTCGCAAATATATAATAGGAAGTTTAAGGAGCCTCCTCCGCAACATTGGATTTTCCCGTGATCGTGCGAGCTACGTGTATCACTATGTCCACCGGTTTGACTAAGAGAATAACCCGCGATAAAAAGTCGGTAACCTTAGATAAGACCGTCTTCTATCGATTTCTTTAGAGCAAGGGTAGCTCCTCCGCAATCCCTTACGGTGGTGAACCTACGGTAGAGCATTTGTTGACACACGAAAGCCTGACGATATGCTGAAGTCATCTGGTCGAGGTGCTTTGTGTCTCGCCATTCTTTTTCTCCAGGTACCGCAATGATATGAACATGGCAGTCGATGTTGCAGCATCCTGGTATTTGCTTAGTCATCACTGAACCTCATATTCAACACCACTATAGTAGCTAGCTAATTATCCTATATTAATATAAATAATTACTATAACCACTCTAATATATTAGGTTATGAGCCCGGAGGGTGCTCTAATTAATTAGAAACACCTCCTTTTGTGACGACACGTACGATATGTTGCCCGTGGGCGTCCAAGGTGTAGGTTATGGAATCGTAGAACTGTCTTATTCGAAGATTCTAAGCTGAAGAGAAGAGGTGTGAAGGTTCGATTTCGAGTTTTGCAGTGAATGGATTTGCACGTGTTAAACCCTCACTTGAGTGAATAGGGGTATTTTGTAGTTATTTAGTTAGTTCCACCGCGAGGAGTTCTCTCCTTCTCTCTGTGACAGACGTGCTTCTGGACAGTCGGAACAAACAACACTCTATTCTTAGGACAATAGATGAGGAGAGAAGGAGAGCTCGAGAGAGCTGAGAACTAAATACAGGTCGTGCGCGCTAGTACTAGCGCGCCTCGCCGAGCGAGCATGTGACATCCAACCCTCGTAACCTTAACCGTCACACTCTCCTTGCGGACAATCTAATCAATACCCTGACAAGAGGAGAGCTCGAGGGAGCTCGAGTCTAAACACAAGGTGTGATGCCAAGCCACGCTAGTCAAGGCTGAGATAGCACGTGACGGTCAGAACCGTCACATCTTTAATTAATTATAATAATTTTGTTTATATCCCTTAATGTTCTACTATTATAGCCTAGAATTACCTATTTATGATTACTATCTTTCTTAAACCTAGAATTATCGACTAGTTATTTAACTACACCGTTACGCTATTTAGAGTTAATTATAGTCGATACTATAGTATTATATTACTTTAAAGTTATCTAGACTTAATTTCTAGTAGGAATAGTCTTAGACCTATATCTAATATAAGTATTTTAATAAAAAAAGTCTTCTAAAATAATTAAAAATAAGCTAACTACTTTTAACTATAGTAAATTAACTATAAAAGAAGTTAAGTAAGATTATATAGTTTCTCTCCTAGCCTTACTTTTAATAATAGAACCAAAAAAGGAGAAAAATAAGAAGAGAGAACTCCGAGAATTATTAAGTTATTAATAAGTATAAAAGAAGAATAGTTCGCTTACTTTTAAAGGTATAATTCTTCCTATACCCTTAATTTAACTCTAACTTATCTTATAGATTTAGAATTAATCTTTCTCCTCTTTAAGAATATATATTATATCTATAAAATTATATTATTAAAAGATAAAACTACTAGACTTAAAGTAGTTATAGTACTTAAAGGTAGAACTAATTAGATTATATATTAAAGAGAGATAAAAAGCTAGCTTATTTAAAATAATTTATATATCTCTATTACCTCTCAAGCTAATCCTCCTCCTATTTAATAATAAGCTCTTTAAAAAGAGTAGTTTAAAGCTTAATAAAAAGTTATATCTACTATTAAAGTTTTTTATAGAAATACCGCCTATAAAATAATTAATAGAATTCTAAAAGCTAATAAAACCTATTAATCTATATATATAAAGTTAGAATAATACTTTAAACCTTAAATAGATAGAGTTTTTCTTGAATTATTAGTAAAGTTAATAACTATAACTTTAGTAGAATATAAGAGTATTAAAGACTATACTAACGCTTTTAAAAGTATATAATCTTAACTCTCTACTTTATTTTACTACGCTATCTTTTAAGAATACTAAGTAATCTAATAGTACTTATAAGGTCTTAGATCTCTATATAATACTTTTTAAACTTTCCTTTAATAAGCTAGATAAATTCTCCCTATAAATGTTAAAGGAATAAATAGTATAGATTTTAATATTATTATTTAAAAAGTAATTACTAAAAAAGACTATTGTAATGGGTTGGTACCTAGGATAAAGCACGGCTATGGAGTAGCTGTGCATACGCACGTGCCTTCCCCTCTTTTTGTACCTTACCGCCATATCGTTAACGCTTAGAGCAAGAAGCTTTGACCAGGTATTAGAGACTTTACTAGTACGAAGAGTCTTCTCTTCTCTTCTCTTCTCTCTTTAGCTTATTCTCTTTGGAAATATATTACCTTTTACTTATACTGTACACTTTGTATATGACCCGTGACATTAGAATAAGCTCTTCCTATATCTTTACAAGACTCGGGAATACACGAAAACGAGTAAGCTAGTACTCTGAACTAAAGACCCACGGAAACGAGTAAGCCAGTACTCTAAACTGAAGACCTACGACGACGAGTAAGCTAGTACTCTGAACTGAAGACCTACGACGACGAGTAAGCTAGTACTCTGAACTAAAGACCCACGACGACGAGTAAGCTAGTACTCTGAACTGAAGACCTACGACGACGAGTAAGCCAGTACTCTGAACTGAAGACCTACGACGACGAGTAAGCCAGTACTCTGAACTGAAGACCCACGACGACGAGTAAGCTAGTACTCTGAACTGAAGACCTACGACGACAAGTAAGCTAGTACTCTGAACTGAAGACCTACGACGACGAGTAAGCTAGTACTCTAAACTGAAGACCCACGACGACAATACTATATACAAGAAAACGAAAAACCTCTAGTTACACGGAAGCATCGGATATCGTAACTATAAGAAAGAGCACTAAAAAGACAAAAACAATATATAATAGAGGGAGGAAACTTAGTACTATTACTTTAAGAACAGAACCTAGCTATGTTAGCCCCTCTTTGGTTCGAAGCGTATATTTAATCGTAGAACGTAACAATGGCTACGTTAGTAGCAAGAATCAACGCTCTAAGCGAGAGTACCCTACCTTTGCCACAAGGACCTCCTCAGTTTAGCTAAACTCCTGGGATAGGAAGTCTAATAGTACGTCCAAAGCCACGCCTACTAAACGTAGCGAAATTCTTAGGTATCGACCTAATACTTTACTCCTAGTTTAAAGGCTAGCTTAAAGCTAAACTCGACATAGACAGAGCTACTATTAGAAGTGAGAAAGAGAGGGTCTAGTACGTATTTGGACGACTAGAAGGGGAAGCCGCTACTAAGATTTAGCCATGGATAAAGATAGCAAAGGATAATAAGTCTCTGACTATCCTAGGACTAGTTAAGTAGATAAGAACACTTTTTTAAGACCTAAGGAGTATGTAAAAAGCCCTAAGTAAACTTAATACCCTAGAGCAAGGTAAGAAGCCTATCTCGGAATTCCTTATAGAATTCGACTGTCTACTTCTCGAAGCCGAAGGATATAGATAGGCGGATACGATTAAGAAATCTCTTCTTAAAGTAACTCTGTTAACTTTAATTATAAGAGGCCTTATTAGTACCCTAGAAGCAGAAACCTACATAGACTACTATACTTAACTAAGGCTTGTCGGTGATTAACAAGAGGAACTCAAGGTTTGTATAACTAGCTAGAATTAGAAGCTATTCTAACAAAGAAGCCAAGCCTAGTAAATAGCAAGCGAGGATACAGTTATAATAGGGGTATATAGAGTTCGGACCAATAATAGGGAGGCTCCCTAGGGATCAGATAAGGAGATGGCCCGGAGAAGAGATCAAGGTCTCTGCCTCCGTTATAGTAGCGTAGATTACTTTTTAAGAGGCTACTAAGTATAACTATCTAATAGAAAATCTACAAATAGTAGAAAAATAGTAACACAAATCTTATCGATATCTCCCTCTATAAGTAATAGGAGGAAGGCTAAAGAGGAAGGAGATAACGACTCCGAAGAGTCGGGAAAAGAATAGCTTCTAGGAAAAGACGCTACTAGAAGCATATAGAGAAAGAGGTAGTTAAGAAGTAGAAAGAGTTTAAGAAGAATTTAATAGATAGTGTTCCTTTTATTATATTAGCTTTACTTAATAAAAATTGTTTTACAAAGACTCTAGTTAATACTAGTTCTCTATTATATAGTCTTATCGACTCTTACTTTGCTACTCGCTATAATCTCCCGCGTATAAAAATCAGGCCTATCGGCCTTATAGCTTTTGACCAGGAAACAGGAGGAATAGTTATAGAAGTAGCGTACTTCCTACTAGATATTGATGGATACTAAGAAAGACGAATTTTTTGTTATATAGCACCCCGCTTAGTAGACTACGATATAATCCTAGGTATGCCTTAGATTATAAAACAAGATATACGAATTAATAGCCTAGAATCACAGCTTTGTATTATATCTATAAACACTTTAGTTTATAATCGGGCTCGTAACTATAAGGAACTAGCTCTAGACTATATCGAAATCTTAGTAGTAGCCTTTATAAGATAGACTAGAGGAAAGAGAAAACATTAGATAGAAGTGTTTATAGCTAGTATAGTAGATATCGAGAAAGCCCTAGTAAAGAAAAAGAAGACAGACCCTCGTATAACACTCCCAAAGTAATATCACGAGTTTTTAGACCTTTATATTTAATTTAATTTAATTTAAATTTATTTAACGTCCGGCGAATGCAACTAGCCCCTATGAAGCTACGTTCTAAAACATCCCTAAGTAGGGCAAAGGACGCTAGGGGGGTACCCTAGAGGTCAAGGGGGTA